>JAHZMV010003622.1:0-20380 GCA_027743765.1 Coecobrya sp. COE2
TCGTCCAACGCCTGGTGGCATTCCGCACAGCATGGAAGTCTGAACACCACTTGTTCCAAAGGAGATGACGTTCCTTCCGAACCCACACTTTTAATTGCTCCATTAAGAATACTCTCCACTTGGCCACTCGTCTCACAATCTAGATTAAGCAGTTGACAGAAACACTGGAAAGCTCGTTTAAAACTGGTAACATTCTCATTGTTCACTATTACTGGATTTTGTGAATATTTTCCCTTTCCACAAATCAGACAAATTAAAGGCTCTCCAGCGCACTCCATGGTTAACCACAGTTAAAAGTTTTAAATATTTTTAAATCGAGCGAGGAAACAACTTTTCCCCTTTTTTGCTTTTCTCTTTTGTTTACATCTTTTTCATAACAAACACAGCTGACAGACAGAAATGTTTTGTGAGTGCTGAGCAGAACATGTGAGAAAATCCGGGTGTGCTCACTTGCTTTTTTTACAAAATGTGAAGTGATCAGATATTTTTAAAAATCTTCTTTTTTTACATTCATTTTATCAGTTTTAATTCACTAGTTGTTTGGTAGTTAATTATGGCGTTTAATCAAAATCACTGCTTAATTTGCAACACGTGTCAGTTTGAGGATCCGCCGGTGAAGGAATCCAATTTGATTGATAAGCAGCTCTACACTCTGTTCATTCTCAGAAATATTCTGGAGATCCCTCTGGAGAAAATTGAGGCTTTTTTAACCCGGTGGGGAAATCCTTCAGAATGGATGGTGAAGCTATGTCAAGAGTGTGTTGACGTGGTGGACAACGCCAGGAGGATTTATGACGAGATTCTTAACGCCACCAGAAAGTACAAGGCGGTTAGGAGAGAGATCGTCCAGACTGTCAAGAGAAGCAGTGATGTTGACGATATTCCTATTCTGCTTGTGAACCGAATAACTGTTGAAAGCCAGCAACTTTGTAGTTACACGTAAGAGGGAGTTTAATTAACATTTCTTTGATATTTCTGATTGAAAAATATAATTGAATTATTCTTACATTTTTTATTCATTTTAGATGATTATGACGCGTTCCATGATCCAGACATGTCGGGAGATACAATGGCAGCGGCCGCCCTGATAACCACTCATGTGGAGGAAGCGATTATCGTCAAGACTGATGACATGGAAGAGGTGACGCAATCCAGTCAAGCAAACGCGTCTCAGGAAGAAGTAATTGAAGAAAGTTTCTCAGACGCCGATGACGAATATGAGGCGTCTGCAACGCGGGATCATGCTGACAGACTTGAGGAAGAGCTGGTTCCTGAATACATTGAAGGGGTGCGCTCTGGCAACTTCCGGTTGGAAGAAGTGGATGGGCAGGAAATGGCAAACGCCGACGAAGACGAAGTGCCTGGTTTAGAAAACGTGTCATTAGCTTCCCCTGTGGGGAACCACGATTCTGTATATGGCCATTCCGAAGATGTTGGAAATGTAAGCCCAGTGCCTCCTCCTCCAGAAATTCCCTATGACCCAACTTACCGTCGAGATTTAATTGAAACAAGAAAATTAAATTATAATCAGATTCTTCTACGCCGCTTGCTAGACAACACGTGCGAGAACGTGACATTATTGGCGCAATCCAGACTTTCACCAGATCACGCCATCCCATACGAGGACTTGTACAAACAAGTTCGAAAAGGTAGCCATATTTTTCGTGCATTTAATTATTGTTATTATTTATTCTAAATTTAATTTGGTTTTTTGACAGACCTGGAAAAGTTGTACCTTGACTCTGATCTCGAAAAGCGAAGATTCCTGCTGTTTACCCACTACAGATTCATGACTGAAGTGGAAGTCGAAGGAAGTTGGAATCTTCTCTGGTGCAGTCTGTGTCGACTGGACAGGTCATTTCCACGAGATCAGCCTATGAGAGAGCACTTTAAGGAATGTCATGCCATCGTCACAATAAAATACACCTGTCCTGGATGCCAAAAGACGATGAGCCTGCCATCAGAATATAGAAAACACGTTGACTCATGTGCACCAGAGGGTGCCTCAACACTTGCCATCACTTCCGTTCCAGATTACATTCTGGATGCGTACCAAGATTACATCTTTTGCAAGGATATTGGAAATCGTCCCTTGTATCTGGTTAAGCCCGGATTTCCATCTTTGAATCGTCCCACTCAAAGTTCTCATGGAAGTATAAAGATTACACGACCAATTGTGAAAATGAACCCTGAAACTGGTTGTCCCTTTGATGTAAGCATAAAAAATACTTGATTGTAGCTTTCTTTTAGAATACCTAGGTGATAATTTTTTGTTTGTATTCTCAGCCAACTATTCAAATAGAACCGCTCAACCTTCCGATACAAATAAAGTATACTGAGCTTCGTGATTGGCAAGAATTAAAACCTGAGTCTGTAGTGAAGCCCAACCCGGGATCCATTCCTATTCCCTCAAGGAAGAAAAACCGTCTTTCAAGCAAACCTAAGGTCCAACACGGCTCCAAACCTAGGAGAATCGGAAGTACCCGAACCACAAACAGATGTCGAAGTGAATTACGAGAAGATTGTGAGAATTGCGACGATTTGGAATCAGGAAATGAGGTCGATGACCACAACCAAGACTCAGATTACGAGCAACCCTCTCGCAAACGCAGAGTTTAAATAAATTGTCGAGACTTGGAGGTATAAGCCTGAATAGATATTTTGTAAATAATAAAAATCTATCAGCTAATTAATTTCCATTGTAATATTTATTTCATTCTTCTTCTGTCACTTTCATTTTCCCATGCTGAACTCTTTATAGATTAAAATATACGCCGTTATAATGTGCTGCCAATTTGTTTAAATGGTTTAATATTAATAGGCATTATAATACTAAATCATCAATCAAGAAAAGAAATAAATGTAAAGAGTAACTATATGTCGTGCAAATATCGAGGACAACATATTTAATACTTGTAAGAAAGTAATTAAAAAAGAAATCGATGTCAAGACAAAAGGATAAGAAAATCAGGCGAAAGAATTTTTTTAAAAGGAACAATTAAATAATGGCGAGGAAAAAGAAACAGCTCCAGTTTTCCCACACCAGCCTTTAGTCGCTTATTAGAAATGCATATGTGTTTATTATACTTATGTTCATATACGTCTATAAGCCAAACTCGATTGGTATCATCGCTGAATACTGAATACTTAAACCACTAAGCATGTAAAAAAAGGCGAGCTGTCTGTAATATTAATATTGTTTGAATACGGTTATGCGAGCATACGCCTGCACTCTACTGTCACCGAATAAAAATATATTGGCAGGTACGGTGCTTCTTATTTAAAATCTAGTGCGAGTGAATACAAAATTCATCTCTTACAGTTCTACTACCAATACGAGGATGGAGTTCCACAGAGAGATTTATATTTTATGAGTGTCTCTCGGAAAGATTTTGAGCAAGATAATTATCAGATTGATTGTCACCAATATCAACACTTATAAAATGAATTTAAATAATTAATCTTATTATATAAACGGGAAATAAATCCTTAGCTACAGTAATTTAAGCCATATGAATTTTTTTTTTACCTCTGGCATTATTCGTAGATTTTAAGCTACCTCAGTTAACTTTTTTCCTTTGACTAGTTAAGAACATACAAAATTATTTGAGTTTGTATTATTCCTTGTACAGAATTTTAAATTCAATTCTACGTACATTCATTCCTCGCAATGCTGCTTTCCAGAAACATCCTGCCGAAATTTTTATATTATTTTACCTTTTTTGATATAATAACCACAGTTTTGCATTACAAAACTGACAGCAATTTCAAACCCATAAAATCTTCTCAAAGATCGGAACGACAATTCATTAGGAGAATAATTATTACAGGAATTTTCCTGTTCCTAGTTTGGGCTCAATTTTTCCAGAACTCAAGACGACTCCCTTTTCTTGAATTCGTGATTTGTATTTTCTTCCAAGTTGTGATGTCATACATTTTCTTGATGGGGTTAACACTTTATAAAAAAAGAAAGGATATTGAAGAAGGAATAGCCGCACTAATTTCTTTTGAGCGACGTCACAATGGTAACAAATCTATAGTATTTAAAAATCGGTCTGTCTTTTGGAATATGTACCGTACACCTTTGTTCCTTGTTATTGTATACATAGTTATTTAGCAATTTTCAAACGGCGAGTGCTGGAACTAAGGGATTATCGGCTGACAAATTTAGTTTTAATATGGCGCGAAATTCAGCTCTTGATTAAATCTTACAACAACGTTAATCAGAATGCATTGTCACCACCTACCATCATGTTCATCTCCTTTGGGTTTATAACTTGCCTGTATAGTATACAGTGTATACCATTGTCAAGTTTTCCAAAATCTTAGGACCGATTGAATTATTAGTGCTCAGTATGTTTCTTGTTGAGGCAGTGTTGGCAACTATCGATCTAGAGGGTAGCGCTAAAGGTGGAATTTATATAAAATCAATGGAGTGCGTAAAACAAATACAGCGCAATTCAATTGTGATGCATAATAGACAATTCCAACTATTATGATCGAAGCATAACGCTAAGCCTCCTCGACTTTTATATGACACAAACAGTAACTCTTTTGCTTCTTTAATTCACACTATTATTTCCTACAGGAAATTTACTTCGCATTTCTAATAAATTGTTCAATATGTTGAATTTAAAATCTTCTAGTGTGTAATTAAATATACATTGAAATTCGAAAAACATGCTAATGGGTTTCTGCCAGCCAAGTTTATCACAGTCAAATTTGACATTGGGAGTTTATAATGAGCCTTATTTAAAGATATCATTACCGCAACAAGAAATATTCTTAACCTTATATCGTTAACCTAATCACCTCTATATCAATTTACATATCTATAGTTAAGGTTGGTGGCAGTTTAGTATAGTGTGTACGGCAATGGTAACTATATCATGAAATTGATTTTTGCAGAAAGGGGAATATTTTAAGGTAAATAAACTTAAATGGAAGATTTAATATTATATGAATATATAATATTTATATGGTTTTTGACTATAAACTATCACGGAATATATTATTTGATTTACTGCTCAGTTTCGTGAATTTGGATATTACCTGTAAGATATAAGATATTATTATCACGTTTCGGCTGCATGCAGTCCACTTGCATGATACTTCTACTTAGGCATTGACATTCGCCGGCACGCAATCAAACTAAAAAGTTATCACAAACTCCTATCTATATCACCATTGAATATTTAAAATGCTTATCAAGTATAGAAAATGCCGAACTGCTTTCTTTTTTGACAAACCGATGTCTCCATGCTGAGGTAAAAAATTACAACGCGAATGTATGCTTTGATATTTCTACTAAATATATTGCCTGGTTAAGAATTTCAAATTAATGTGATTTATAATTGTATAGATCTTCTGATGAATAAATATTTTATTAGTGTTCAAATTTTCATAAGTTATTCAATTTATTGGCCATAATGACGACAATTATAATTTATAATGATCATTTAAAAGATATGTTCTTAACTCGAGTAATTTTAAACATATTTCCAATCTCGAATCTATAATGTAAACACCGGATTTTCTTTATTCTCAAGTACAGCAATTTATTATAGATTACAAGCGACAGAAAAACGACATAAGATACTGCCAAAATATAATTAGGGTTTAGATTAACTATAATATTAATCTATTGCATAAACTTGTTTCCAACAGCAACGTGACACCTCCAAACATAAGACATCCTACAAGTCAGGCAATGGTCATGTAGATGAATTTAGAAAGACCGATGTGATCATTCGCCAGAACTTTCTTGACACGGTAACTAGTTTGATTATAACCGGAACTATGAATCGCATTATAATTGGCCAATAGTTTCCACAGTGAATCCAAATCATCTTCTATAATCCACCTTGTTATTTTTTGCATCTAGTATCTGTTCGCAGTCCTGATATCCAAAACATTCCTATGTTTTGGATTGCAGAATTGGACCTGGAAATCATGCATTTATTTTGATTCCAAAATTTTTAATCAGGATGGCGTGCATTAAAGTATAGGGTTGACACACATCATCAGCTTTATCTTGATGCTTACGTGAGAACATGTCGCTTAGTCGCAATCACGTATTTTTGTTGATATATATATATTGGGAATTTCAAGTCAGTCACGATTGATTTCTATAAATGATTCATTAAGGTTCTTAGTGATATTGCGAATTCTGAAAATTGCGGCGTACAACTCTTCAGGTGGCGGCATATAATAATATAGCGTATCATTTAAAATAAAAATAACGGGACGGCAAATTGTGAAGTAAATTTGCATAAGATGCAATTTCTTACATTTCCATTTACTTATGCATAGAAATGCAAATGAAGGTCATTGAAATTTTAAAAACATTTTATCATCAATTTAAGGTTAGGAAAATTTATATAATATACAACAAACCATGTGTCCATAACCATTTAATGTCTGGTTGCTAAAATATAACTCATTGAATTCTCCAAGACCTGTTTCAGATAGATTATAAAGGACACATCTGACACGGCATTCGTACCAACTTTCACTTGCAACTCTTTGCACGACCTAAGGGTGCAATACGTCTTTTTAAAAGACACGCCTCTGATCATACAATCAACATTTAACTTGTTGTAAATGTACCTGGCCGATCCGTTTCTAAGCTTAGCTGCAGCATTATAAAATGCGCTTATGCAAATTAAGGTGAATATACAAGCTAAAATGGCACTGATTTGAACCGCTATTCGTATTTGATCTATGCCGTCAACAATGGCTGCAATCGCCAATACCATCACGGCCAAACCAACTCGAAGTAAGATTGGTAATATAGTTGTACCAAAACATTGATTAGCTAGGGTAACCAAAATTTGGTATTCTCTATATACAGAGATGAACACACCAACTCTGCTGTTTTGCAATAAATCTATAGAAGTTTTTAACCAAGCGTTGTAGAACACCACGTAAGAAATGATTAAGCACACGGTAAAGGATGCCGTGAAGATCGCCACAAACGAAAGATACAAGTCACACATCCCGTACAGGATGACAATTGGTAATGAATTATATAAATCCTGAGATATGAATTGCGAAGGCCAGTAACGTTTACTGTAACGATTCTGGAAATGCAGGATCGATGGAAGTAGAGGTTGAATATGAGTAGCAACTACGACGACGGCTAACAGTTTGGACATTCGGGTTTCGTCGCTGGGTATATGCTGCTGTTGAAGTCTGGAGCGTGATCGTTTGTAAAAAATGAGAATGTTGCATAGGTGGGCAATCTCATCTCTATAAACCATCATGGCTATTAGGTTAAGCCCAGCTCCAACTCGGCTAATAAAATGAGTATAAAAATCGACGTATTCTTTATCTGTCGTGTTTTTAAGGTTAACTTGTTTAGAGATTATAGTGAGGTAAATGATGTCAACAATGTACCACCAGTATACTAAATATATTAGCAGCAGCCGAGACTTAGAACAAGACGTAATTTTGACGCAGTCTTCGGTTGATGTCTTCCGTTGAGATTGAGACCGCTTACTATAAGTGAAGAGTTTTGGTATAATTCTGTACCGTTTCTTTGAAGCAAGAGACTGAGTTGCCCCAGAATCGATGGAGCGAATATCTTGGATTTTGTTTTTATTTGAAATTAAAAATGAAGTTGAAATTATATTGTTGAACGGATTGGCCACATGAAGAAACGGGAGAATATTTAGAAGATGTCCGGTATTTACCAGATACGTGAACCATTTTCCCCAGAGATCTGAATGAGGACGTACCAATCTCTGGCCCCTTATCATGTTTTTGCGTCCGTTGGTTGACAACATAGCCAGTAATATGCGACACGGGACGGGTATTTTCAAAAACACTGAGAAGTTGTTGCTTATTTTTAACGCCATTCCAATTTTTACTTGCTAAGCAGTTAAAACCAACAATTGGATGAGCAAAAGTTTCAATTTCAGTTACTCTGTTATTGCTTTATAGTTTAATCTAACCCATGTAGGAAATACTAATTTCAGGTACTAATACTTTTTCAGCCAACGGAAACATTAGAAACTAAAAATGCTTTACTATTTTTAGTGCTTTCATGCGGAAATTAAAGTAAAAAATATGACCTACATTTGACTTCTCCGAAAATACATCAAATTCATTTACTATTCATTATGCTAGGGTATCTTGGAATGGCCTTTCGATTAACCCATTAGTTTATATTTTAAAGAAGTACAGTATAATCAATACAGCCGGACGAATTTTTTAATACAACCTAAAAAGGTTTAATAAATAAAAATACAAAGCATGTTTTTAACATTTAAAAAAATTCACATTTCATTTTAACTTTCTTTTTGGAATAAATCATCTTATTTTGGTGAATACACTTTTTACACACAATTGGACATGGATCCCGAGCAAAGCCAACAAAAATTCTGGCTTCCTCACGAGCAAAGCCAACAGAAATTCTGAGCTACAAAATAAAACGGAGACTAAGAGGACATCAGCAGAAAGCTCACAAGGACAGTAACCCAAAAGGGTCCAGAAAGCAGTCTCCGTTATATGCCACATGAGCACAGATCTGGTTTTAGCGGACCAAAAATCGCGTTTCCTTGTCAATTTTGTGGTAAACATGTTTCCATTAAAATGTCGCCTAACCCATCACCTTAATAAGTACCAAGCTGAGAAGTTCCAAAGTAAAAATTTTTTTTAAATAATTCAAATTATTAAAAAATTATTTTCATTTCAAACATGAAATTTCAGTGCCATTTTAGAAACAATTGCCATGGTTTATAATAGCATATATTGTAATTAATTTTTATTTTGTAAGTGGCAATAATGACAAGGGAGTTACGGCGATCAGAAAAGGGCTCGAAAATGGATAAAAAGTACAAGATGAGATATTACAGGAAGTAGCATTTTTGAACAGTTCTTTGAAAATAATTAATCCATGGAATCAGATTTGCGTGTATTCATGTTTCCTGGGGTTGAGGGGAAACGTTCACAATAAAAGAAAAATTATTTAACTGTATGAAGTGACTTGAAGTGACATTCCCTTTTGTAATCGGTGTATTTAAATATCACTAATGTCTATTAAACAACTAACTCGGTGTGATAATCGAGTTATTAGAAGTTAGAAATAATTAAGGGTAAGTAATTCTATAGAATTATTCTAAATGTCATACACGTGCTGTTTAAAGTCAGGGACATTTTTAATTCGATTTATATTTAAAAAGAAAGAAATAACTTGACATTTTGTTCAAATCAAGATCTTATAAATATTTCTCAAGATATCTTGGAAAACTGTTACTTTAGCGTTACTGTTACTTCCCCTGAGAACTTACATGAAGTAACTGTTTTCCACAATATCGTGAGAAATCTTATTAACAGTTTGATTTGATCAAAATGTCAAGTTATTTCTTTCTTTTTAAACATAAATCGAATTAAAAATGTCCCTGACTTTAAACCGCACGTGTATGATATTTCGAATAAATCTATGGATTGACTTACACTTAATTATTTTCAGCTTTAAATAACTCACCTATTAAACCTAGTTGTTTTAGTAGGCCTTAACTATTGTAAAACTCATATTTCCATGATCGAGATCCCGAACCTGGCTTTAGAGCTTTAGTTCCATCTGTATGTTTCCCTGACTCCAGTGAGCATGAAGTTGCAGTGAAGAAAAAAGGAAAATGTCAAACATGCTGAAGAAATAAAATAATAAGCTTCGTTTAAAAAACCTGAACATTTATCGCAAGACCACCTATAAATTCTATTCAACTATGATTTACAACCAGTTCCTGAAACTGGGGTCGTTCGCAGCATATTAAACCCATTCGTCTTTGCAAAGCAGTGTACAAATATTTATCTGTATTACTAAAATGGCAACGCCATTGTTTTGGAAAGCATTCAAGCTAAACGACCAAATTTTTGCAAAGTACTTGTATGGTCATATGCTTTCTATGGATTTGAACGAACAAAAATTTAAAATGGAACGCAATTGGCGAAACCTGATTCTGTTTCATTTCTCGTTTTTACCCATGTTTGCAAACATAGCATTCTCTTTGTACATTTGTTCTGAGTATATATTCAGCAAGTCCGAATCGATTCCACTATTTCAGTTTCTTTTAAACATTCTTGGTCTCTCCGTTGCTGTGTTAACTATAGGAATCAATCTAACAATTAAAAGTCATGGAGAGGACGTGTTCGAGGCCTTCTTCAATACACTGTTTAAATTAGAAAAATATCAGTGGGAAGAGAAAAGCTCAACAAAAATTGGTCAAAGCCAACCTGCAGCAGCATATGTTCTCCGAGGCAAGGTAAAAATTTAGAGAAAGGAATAACATCCACTCCAAACAAATTAACAGTAATTTTCTGTCACTTTTAGAGTTGAACAAGATGTGGCGCAAAGATCCATCAGCAGACATTGTTGGTCTATCAATGATTGGAATTGTTGTACTCATCTCTATAAACGCAAATTCTGGTCTTATATTGGTCCTTACAAACATGGATCCAGTTGGATGCGTTGTAAACAAATTCGTTCCAAACTATTTAATCTGCAAAATTCCAATCCTCATCATTAGGTTAATTATGAGTAATTGGGCCGTAATTGAAGCAGCTCGAACCTGCACTCTATTCTTCCTACCAGCGATGTCATCTTTCAACTTTTTGTTATCTCGAGTTAAATCCATAGCTACCATGGAACAAAATGGCAATTCCGTTAGAAAATATATAGTTTTACGATGTATATGTCAAATGGGAATGTCCGGATTTAGAATCTTTGCAGGATTGATGGTTACTACGGGCTTCATTTTAATGATTCTGAGTAACTGGCTTGCGATTATAGGATGGCGAATTTTCCCATTCTCACTGTACATTCTACTTTCTTTGGTAACATTGGGCGAATATATTGCATTCTTTGGTAGTGTTCCAATTATTTGCAGATTGTTTGTGTTCAGTAAATATTTGACCACCATTTTCTGGTCGAGGAGGTCATACCCTTTCTGGGCACTCACGCTAAAATCCAAAAATGTTTCATGTCGCTTAGGTTACAAGATATGGAAACGCCAGGTGGACTCCCAAATGCCAATATCCTTTTACTATGGATCAGCACGATTCGATGAGGAATCAACCCAAAACTATTTACAGAATATGTTTGATCACTCCGTAAATCTAGTGATTCTTTGTCATTAGCAAAGATTGTACTATAATTATGTCATTAGAGGCATCCCTATGTCTATAGAATAATAAATGACTAACTGATAAAAAACTTTATTATTAAGTATCCAATATTTTTACTGAAATATTTAGTTGGTACATTATTACTTAATTGTTGTTTTCATTTATTTGTTATTCACCAATAGAATATTGATTGTATGAGTCATTTCTTGTTTTTTCCTACATCAAATTGAAACTTGAACATATTATTAAACAAAACTTTGAATGCCCCACTTATATACCAATGCTCGACAAAGGGCCATATGCCTAAGTAATCGGCTTTGGGCCCAGAGCCGCCAAAGACGAGACCTACATGATTCGAAAGATCTCGTCGCGTATATCAAACCTCTTGCCTGGCACAAGTCGCTCTGAAGGGAACTTTAGGAATTGTGGGCTACTGAAACGGTCATTTAATTAACATGGGAAATGTGAACTATGGATTTTCAAATGTATAAAAATGATAGAAACTGTACACAAACAAATCTGTCCAGTGTAACTTTTTTACAACTTACTTATATCTACTAATTAATCTTGGTATTGGCTTCTTTTAAGGAAGTCAGTTTTGCCATGCCATACGTATATAGCAAAACTAGACAAAACCGAGAAAAATAAAGCTCGCTTTGACAAACCCTTTACCCACACCAATTTATAGCTAAATAAGAGCTAGTGATAGAGTATAGGCCTTGTTTGGTTATTGGCGAAACTCGAGTTAGAGTTGTCCAGAGAGGGTGAGTAATTAGGAATGTGATATTGAATGCAAATACCTCCAACTGAAAATGACATTCAGAAAATATGCATGTATTTTTCATCATTACGTGATCAGTGTGCCATCCTTTGTCCTTACCTATTTATTTCCGTTCAACCTAATAAGTAACAGAAACGAATATCCTGAAATGCTACTCGAAGCTAATGTTCAGAAAATGCTGATAATCTAGAGGTAAGGCTCCCTGCTTATAACTTTGCTCATGAGCATATGTAGATTTGAAAATGCAGGTTTTGCTTCGCCTGTTCATTCAACCTTTGATTCTTACATGAAAATGCAATAGGTCTACACGCATGAAATTACTCCGAACGACAGGAGAACAAGCAAATATCAATGGAGTAAATAAATTGAGTAAATAGTTTTTATTGGTCGATCACAATTATTGCAACAGGAAACAGTCAGTCAGTAACAGTCAACTGTATCAGATACGTAATAAATTGTTACATCATTAAATATTACATTACCCAATACAACCAATGTCTAGATCGTCTGCTAATCCATTTAGACTTGTTCTTTGTTCAGGGAAAGGCCATTTTCACTTCAATAATGTTTTTTAACTTGATAAATGATCAAAACCTGTTTTTCATTTTAAATTGAAACAGATTCAAAAATTATTTTAACCGAAAAGAAATGCAATATTGTATATGACAAATGATAATTTAGCATTGGCAAATAAAACGGTTTCATTAGTAGAATTCCCTTAAATAAAATTCTAGATGACTTCAACCTATTTGGGTAAAAATTCAAACTCGAATATAGAGCATTTAAATACCCTCAAATAATGATAAGTGTTTGAACGTTATTTCCAATTTAGGTTACAATAAAAAAGCAAAGGTTGTGATTAAAGATACTGCAACATACTTGTTTATTGATATCAACTTGGGCGATTTCTTATACATAGTTTTATTATTCTTAAATTCAAGTTACTATAAATAATATTAGCCTATTTTAAAAATTTATTAATATTACGACTAAGGTTAACATAACTATGCGTAAATACAAGAATTGCGACTATCCATTTTTCCGTGATCAATACAGATGACTATAATCAATCGTTTGCAACGAATTGGTGTGATATTTTTTAAAGTTTATGTTATTTCCAAGAAGTTTCTATTTTAGTTCCGTTAAAACATTTTACTAACCTGTCTATCCACTTGTCTATAAAAATCTCTGCATGATTCATGAAGCTGAGCTTTTTCGATCTTTTTTATTATTTGCATATACCTTTTTCAATATGAGTAGGACTCCATTTAGTTCAATATTGAGTTGCCTCATACTGGCAACGGTAATCAACAGTAAAAGGAAAAAGAAAGTAGTAATTGCTACTCGCACCAAATTACACATCAATGATTTGATTATCCATTAATTAGTTAATTGATTGCCGCACAAATATTTTCATCTTACCATATACATTGTTGAAATACAATTTGATTTTGATTTTATTTTGATTCCGATAGTTAACTTGATAGATATGAAATTTGTTAAAACTGCTTCGTAAAGGCTGTATGGTATTAATAATTACTGTTCTCAACTCGCTCGAAAATTCCCAAACCGTATTTCTATTTACAAATAACAAAAAATAAATAGTTAGTTGAACTTTTTATATAGCAAAATTGTATGTGTGTAATTTAATAAAACTTGGATATCTAACTAAGCAATATTCGATTACATATTACCAACTAGTTTTAGCAATTTCATCTCATATACTAGAGTATAGATATGCCCAGAATTTAAGTTTTGCACTTCTACTCTACCACTTAATACCTACTGTATTTATGTAAATTACAATGGTTATGCTATAAAAATCTGTTATTAGATTAAGCTAGCCCGTCCACATTTTACGCTGAATTCAATTATGCATAGAATATTATTGATACGGCTACTAGTATGGGTTTATATTAAATATAAAACAAAAACCGATATTCAAACAGGAAATAGAAATTGAAGCAAAAAGTAACTTTGACCCAATAATTTGCAGGCATTAATGTAGTTCAAAAAGTCACACGTGTCCATTTAACGGAACTGTTTTTCATCGTTGCCATTAGCAATTTTGGCAGTGATGTATACGGAAATACAATACTTAATATATTTAAAAGTATTTTGAATACTTTTAAATACTTGATAATGCTATACATAATGTTTGTGACAAAAGAAATAACGTGTATATGATACCAACGGTCGTAGTTGTAAGTGAGTTTGAATTAATCTAGAAAGGAAGAAGTAATAACGAATGCTATTTTAAACCTAATACGTATACATTGGGTGGATCCAATATCACAGTATTTATATGACTTTCATTGTAAATTATATTAATTTTTAGTTGAGTTATGTATGATTGGTTGAGCAATAAGCATAAATCCATAGTCGGAAGGATGAGAATAGCTTAAAGCAAAATTGCTTAGAAAATACACTAACTAAGCATCCGTATTGAGCAAAAACGGATACTTTCAACATTGCTTGAGCAGGAATGGTTACTTCGTTCTTAACATAAGATTTGAAAGGATTAACAAATCTGATTTCTGAAAAAATATGCGACATAGTTGTATTGGAAAGCTTTCAAATTGAATAATAATATATTTGCAAAGCGCATGTACGCCCATGCAGTATCTTTTGATGTAGGACAGAAACGGTTTAAACTGGAACGAAATTGGGGAAAGCTTATTCCTTTTTATTTGTTATTTTACCCTTTTTTGCTCACATCATTTGTCCTGTGTATATAAATTTTGAAACGTCCACAACAAGCATGGCTCTATGGCATTTTTCCATTTCCTTGTTAACGTTTTTGTTTTCTGTTTAATGGTACATATTGCTGGAATAAATGAAATACTCATCAGTTACGGAGAGGAATGCTTCGAGATATTCATTCCAACACTGCTTAAATTAGATTTACTGTTGGTGGTTAACATTCTTACAGCGAGGTTCGCGATTGCGATTCAGTTATAACCGGAATTTCATAACTGAAAAATGGATTATTAGTAGTAGTCAAGTGTATGCCTAACAGATAATTTTTTCACTGTTCAGTTATGCCATAAATGATTAAATGTGGGCATAACTTTAGAGTTTTAAAATATATTTTAAAAGATTTTGGGCGCATGAGGTTAACGGCAGCCGTTAAAAACCGTTAACACTTCAAAAATTTTAAATGACAACATATGGCATGTGACATAACAATCAACTCGTCTTACTGCCAAATGAAGGGATCCGCCATTAGTTTGAAACTTACAGTTACCGTTTGGCCGTTACAGCAATTTTAATTTTTTTTGGGCAATGTGAGATTTTTCGAAATCAAACAGTCTGTAACCGTCAATCAAGCAATCAAGCCGTAACCTCAAATGGTAATCGTCAAACGGTAACAGTTAATTTTAAACTAATGGCGGAGCCTATCAACAATATCATTACATAAGTATACGCACATATTCTATGACTTGCCCATTAATTTGTTGTTAACACATCATCTTTAAGCCTTAAAGCTGTTTTAAGTGTTAACCGCCCTATTAACTCCTAAATCTCAAGTATTAACAGCCCTGTCATCATATAAGTTCGGTTTCATATGTTAGCAAGTCGAAAATAATCATCATCATCTGGATGGTCAGAAACCGCGTGTACACACTGTTAGTTCCGTTTCTAAAAACACGACACAAACACAACACAGATACATTTGCATTTCAATGCCAGGGAGATAACCAGGCGTACAGTTGAGATGATTTCCTCAATTGGCGTGACCTTCAATCCATCAATTTTGCATATCAATAGATATTTGCTTTTTTTCGTGCGTGGTTGGTTAGCATTTCTATTGTTTATAAAAAAGGACCACACACCATGTCTTTGCTTGAAAAAACGACAGCAGTTCAATAGTTCAAAACGTCGCGCACGTGCAATTGATTCAGTGTGTTTTTATTGATTAGTCCTGTGTATACTTTAGTTTAATCCTTGATTAATAACGTAGATTCTTGATAACGCGGTGCTAAATAATGTATTAGCCAGTTGTCTGGTAAATTATCCAATACAAATTAGTGCAGTAAACCTCGATATATAGCAAATACAGATTACCTACAACAGCTTATGAAATTACCTCCATTTCCAATGCAAATACTAGAACAACGCAACGCTCCTTGGTCTGTAAGTATCTTCAGTTTCAATCACTTGCGTGATATGATTTGTTTTTCTTTTGAAATGAATTATGGTTTAATTGTACTCAAAATAAGCCAACAATTAATATTGTAAAACATTGAAAATATTGATTTTCCACGGCTCTTGCGTTCTTGAAAGTGAGAATAGTAATTACACATTCTATGGGTACATAAACCATGCAACACTAAGCAAATCTGGTATACGTTTTAATAATATATGAATTATTATGAACTCATTCTCCACAGAGAATACATTTACGTGCAAAACACTCAAGTTAAATATTTGCAACAATTGTGTAGCATTGAAATATAGATATGAGTCTGCAAACAAGCAAATTATAAAATCACAAGATAAAGCAAATCCAATATTAAATCAACGGCATTTGTTCCTTACAATAGACTCAATAATGATCGAGGGAAATATTAAATCAAATGTTTCCTACGCTTTATGTTATTTACTTCAAATATTATATTGTAATATCTTCGCTTTATTACTAAACCATTTTTTTGCATACATACATGTACATATTTATTATACTTATTAGAAATTATATCCTGTATTTTTATTTAGATTAACTATTTTCTTAACTAACCATGTCGATAACCACGATGAAAATGGAGATGAAGATTATACATATGCAATTATATTTAAATATTACATACTTGTGACACTTTTTAACTTATCATATTAATAGAATTATTGATGATAATTTTACTAATTATATTTCTGAACATTCTTCTGTTACCTAAATCTGAACTGCTTCTTTAAGTTAGCTTAAATGTATATTCTGGAGGCGTGATAACTTACGTGTGGAAAACGAATAAATCCGCTATTGTGGTGCTATGTTTTTGCTATCAGTAAAAGTTGAACCGTGAGATTATTTGCAAAGTCTATACAATTAATTGGCGTTAAAGCATCAACAAAATTAATTGATCCGAATCTAACCTTAATAATATTACAGCTTCTATGAAATACTTGCTTATAGCGTATTTCCTTTTTGGCCGTAGAGCCAAAACAGTCCGAAAGGTGAACTTTAAACTGACTGAGAACACATTGTGATCTTAAGAAAACCTGTGCCATTCCACCCAACAAAACCACCAATGCCAGCACACTATTTACAAGCAGAATCGTGAACAATAAAAATGCAATAAGATTACTCCGAGTCAAAGGCATTTTCACTAGAGTTGTCATGCAGAGTGACATTGCAATTGTAGCGCAGACTACAATGATGCTCATAATTTCCTTTTGCTGTATGATATTCATAAGTTTTGCCAATATCTGAATTTTGCGGTATTGAATTGTTGCCTCAAATGCAGTGATACGTCCCGCAACGTAGGTGTCGGCAAATCTGAAATAAAAAACAAATCGACTCAACAATTGTGTCAAAATAACCATTATTTGTCTAGGAAACGTTTAGACATGTTAAATCTTAGCCACTTTACCTGTCCAGTACACCAAACAGAGTAATGGTACAGATTATCTGTATTCCACTCATTGCAAAAAGGGCAACATTTATTCCAAAACACCACATCCAGTGATTCATCAGAAAGACGGCGACTTTTATTACAATGGATACTGCAGATTTAACCTGGTTACTTTCGACGTTCTCAGAGTAGCACTCCGGAATGAGCCAGTATCCTGCCAAGGTTATTTGGCATGGATATTTCCAATGAAGTGCATAAACTGCTGTGTATGGTAAACTAATATTTGACATTGCTAGACCATATGCAAATGCCATGTTAAGGTATTGAATTAGTGAAAACCGCAGTTTTCCATTTGGAGAGTTCTGAATGTTTTTGGCGCATTTAAGAAGCCCGTTAACGTATAGCGAGATTGTAGAGGCCTCACGAAAACACGCTCTCAAGTGAGCATGTGAAGAGCCCAATATTATCATTTGTATTCCAAACAGAAGGGTTCGAAACCAAGGAATGTCCCCCTTATGAAGTGCCCACATTCCATGAATTCCAAATACACACAACGCAATTGCGTGTAGGAAGCATTTCTGGTTCAGTTTTTTCTTCCGTAAGCATAAATTCTCATACAAATATAGACTTTTTGTATCACTGTTCCAGTAAAATAGCAATCCATTCAAGCATCCTGCAGCTTTACATAGTTTCCCAAAAAATGATATTTCACGTGCTTGAAAAAGCATCTTCTTGAGTAACAATTGGGTATGTTTTTGATTGTCGATGGATTGTATCCTTATAAATTCCCGTCGTGTTTTGCAGTGCTATTGTTTATTCCGTGACGAGCTTAATGTTGAATCACTTACATTTACCACCTTTCTCTTACATACGTGTTATAAAATCAAATTGCCTTAATACTATCGCCCCTTTGTAACAACTCAGATGACCACTAGAGCTTTACTTGTGTGCCGAGCAATATGACCTAAATGCCTGAAGATAAGATAGCTCATATATTCTTTGCTTTACAATAATTGTGGTGTTTGTCTCTGTGGCTAGAAAATTATTTCTGGAAATATTACGGTTCATCGTATAGATACAACAACCAATAGGGATATTTACCACACGAACAAAAACCAACATTTACATTAAGAGGCAGAACATTAAATTCTTTAAATTGTGTGTTTAGTTCAATTTCACGTCCATAGGTTTGTTTTGATGTACTGGACTATATAATTATTTGGTTTCTGCTTATTGGTAATATTCTTATCAAAGGGAGGTGGTGCAATATGTATTTGTAAGCTGTGCATGCTCTTTTTGATAAGCTAGTTATAAGCCATCAGTTTGTGGTGTTAATGTTGAAATTCCCGAAATCAAATTATATGCTGACAAAAAAGGATTTCCGCCCAAGTTTTCATTCTACATTTATAAAATGTTTTAAAACATTACATTAATCAACCGTTCTCTATCAGATACGAGCGAAAATATTGAAATTGGGTAGGATATATGGACATTAGAGATTCTATTTTAAAAGGTGAAATATTGACATAGTTATATCAATTTTATATAATCATCCCACAAGTATTAAATTTTGGTTACGACTTTATCCATGCATATGTTTGTAGTTACTTACTTTACATGGAATCCAATCATTCATTTCATCTTAATCGATGTATAATTTACAAACCGTTGCTCATGCTTCCTGCTCAGTTATTAACCAAACATATTTTTTGGTTTACATTTTCTTGAATGATTTCAAAATCCTCAGGTTAAATTATTATAGTACACCATTCATTTTTGACAGAATTATTGCCGGTCGTATATTTCTGATTTATAACATAAATGTTGTAAAAATATCGAATCCTAGTGTATTTATTGACAAGTAATTATATGTTTTCCGTTTTAAATTGTATTCAATTTGGTCTTTGTCAGTTAAATATCGAATCTAATCAGGCACTCAACCAGAATCACTGCTTAATTTGCAACTCGTGTCATTTTGAGGATCCGCCGGTAAAACAATCCAATTTGATTGATAAGCAGCTCTACACTCTGTTCATTCTCAGCAATAATCTGGAGATCCCTGTGGAGAAAATGGACGCTTATCTGACGCGTTGGGGAAATCCTTCAGAATGGATGGTGAAACAGTGTCAAGAGTGCATTGACGTGGTGGACAATGCCAGGAGGATGTATGTCATACATTGTTTGACGAAATTCTGAACGTCACCGGGAAATACAAGAAGGTTAGGAGAAAAATCATTGAGACTGTCAAGAGAAGTAGTGAGGTTGACGATATTCCTATTCTGCTTGTGAACAGAATAACTGTTGAGAACCGAAACTTTGCAGGTACACGTAAGAGACACTTTTAATTAACATTGGGTTGATATCTCTGAATGACAAATAATTGAATTATTCTCAAATTCTCACATTAGATGATTATGACGCATTGCCTGATCCGGACATGTCGGGGAATACAATGGCAGCGGCCGCCCTGATGACTCATGTGGAGGAAGCAATTACCGTCAAGACTGACGACATGGAAGAGAACCCGCAATCCAGCCTACCAAACACAACTCAGGAAGATGTTTTTGAAGAAAGTATCTCAGTCGCGGAGGAAGAATATAATGCATCCACGTCTGCCACAGTAGTTAACGTCAGAATCCTGTCATCCGCAAATTTCATCGGTCAAGAATACATTGAAGGGGTGCGCTCTGGCAACTTTCGGTTGGGAGAAGCGGCAGTACAGCTTACCCTCTGGGGGAACACGAGTATGTAAGTGGCTATTCCAATGATGTTGGAAATGTAAGCCCAGTGCCTCCAGGGATCGGAATGATTACAGATTAATAAAATCGATTATTAATCTGATTACTGGCAAAGTAATCAGTAATCTGTAATCATGACATTCGGAGTCAAATAATTG
>JAHZMV010003623.1:0-30703 GCA_027743765.1 Coecobrya sp. COE2
ACTGAAATTACGGCGAAAGCATTTCCTCACAATTTCGGTTTCGTCGTGCAAGCAAAAATTTCGTACAATTTTCGTTGTCAAGAAAAAGCTTGGCTGCATACCTAGCATAACAAGTGATGTGAAGCGCATCTTTCATATTCCATTTTATTCAGCAGCGGTGTGGATTCGTAATTCCTAACGTGCACACAACAACCGCAATGATAGAGCTCTCTAATGTGTGGTACGTGTTGAAAATTACAGGTTTCATTCTCTAATTCCTTCTCTCCCTCGCTCTTATTTTCTCTCTTGGTAGGTATATACCTCAAAAAATGCATCTTTTCTTTCTCGTCAAGTATCTCTACTAAAAAGCAATGATATTTAAGCCAGACTTTTTTTTGTCTTCACACAGTCCTCATTTTGACTCCTAAATTGGGTAATAACTACAATAACACCATATTAACGTGAAGGAATTGCAGGGCAAAATAGGATGGTGATGGTAATGTTGGCACGGCGGTGTGTCTGTGTGCAGCAAATAAAATGCTCAGTTTAAAGTAATATGAACATGGTTTTTATTAATGTGTTTGCATGTTCTCAATATAAAAAAATAAATAATGTTGGGTTGTTGTAAAGGGAAATTGTGTATTTTTGCGGTGCACATGCACACAAACAGCAGCAGCAACATGAAAATGTTCATACTCATATTTTTTTCCCTTTTCTGAAGAAGAAAACCCTTTTCTCGCAAATACTTATAAAAGTATTTATTTACGCGTCGCACAGAAGCTTGTTTTTGCACGAAGGATGCAAAATAGTTATAAAGATGTTGATAATACCAAGCGGCTTGTTTAGCATTGCCTTGTGTAGAGTGTAGGCGGAGAAAATGCTAATGAATATTTTAATATTTTAGTGAGGACCGAGGTACTTACAGGATCTGTAGCTCCACCATATCCTCCCAAGCGTCGTCCCCTACTTTGACTATTTCATTTCGACTCAGATTTAGCGAGTCCAATGAGCGTAGGCCATATAACCACCTTTTCTCAACGGTTTTTATGATGTTGCCATCCAAGTACCTGTGAATTAAAAAAATACATAATAAATAAATTATACATAAATATACGACCACAGTAATTACCAAGCGTGGTAATGAATTGCTTTTATAGGAATTTGTTGTTTTTATGATTATTATTACCATTAGGTAACAAATGGGATTTTACTACGCTTATATATTCATGGAAGACAGCTTTTATTTAATTTTTCATATCGAGATGAGTTTTTCCCACCGTTGCTAAACTTGTTGGAACATTTTGCTTGTCCATATTATATTTTGTACTTTTTTTTGAATTTCTAATGATTACAGCAACATTTTGAGTGACAGATCTATGGATATTTTATACAAGCCAACGGCAATTAAACCAAAAATTAAAATCTGGGATATTAAACGTACATCATGTTAGTGCATGTTGAATAATTTAACAAAAAAATGATATTTCAACCTCATCAGCTACACCACCCTTCCATCTGCATAAAATCTTGTCACGTCTCATAGTTGCCTGCCTTTTGATTACGATTTTATGCTTACCACATTGGATTGATTTTTATAGAGCGTTGTAATGGCAAGTGGCAAACAGGTAGCAAGTGAGGTAAAAAAAAGTTACATATTTTCCACTTTTACAAGACCACAATTCACATATTATCCCATCATTTCATCATGATCATCATTTGGATCATCATGATACAATGATCATCATGCAAAATCAGTACAACTTTTCTGAAATGTTTCAGTCCAACCTGTCAAAATGGCAACGAAGCGTAAATACTTTTCTTCCATGGGTGCTCTCATATTATAGATATTATGATCCCCGACCCTAATTTAATTATCTTGACGATATGTAAAAGAAATAAGAATAATAATAAAACACGGAGAAAAGCAGCACATTACGCAGCGAGAGCTGATAGGAGTTAACTCTGGTTTTTTTATCCCTGCGCAATAAACTGCTCAAAAACAGCAGCAGAAGCAGCAACAACAACAGCATCATGAATTTCTAACGAACTGGTAATGCCATGGGCAATGTGGTGCTAATTAGTGAGCATGTATGAATTATATCCTTCACCCAACAGAAATCATTCTGCATGCAAACTACGCACACAAACCACAGACTGAACACCATATACATGCCCTATGGAGCATATTATCTAATTCATTTTTCTATACATCATCATTTTTATCTATTCCTAAACATCATCATCATCATCATCATCCTGCCCTACCTGATAAGGCTTTTCCTATTCTTATCATACTCCGATTTGATCTACTACAATTGCATTTTGTACTTCAACCACTTTTCAAACGGCTGGTATTGCTTTGCGTTCCTCTTTTGTGTGAAACCCTAATTGCAAAAAATATATATCCATCAGACGAGTTGAATTCTAAAAATCCTATTTTTTCTATATACATTTTTTAAGGATGTATACTTGTATGGAACTGGAAGGATTATGAAGATGATGATGATCTTGATATGATATAATGCTCCTGGGCCCAAAAAAAGAATACTAGAATTGTACCGAATTTATTTAATAAATATTCACCAGTTACATGACAAGAAGATGATGTTCTCGATGCTTGATCAAGAAGAATCTTTGCATTTTATGATTATCATTATTATTATTATTATTCTTTTTATTTTCATTTCGGTACAAGAGTATAAGTGAGGAGTGCTCAAGTGCTTTTCAGTCTTTATAGTTATGCCGTCGCGTCCTTTTTTGCAACCAAGAGAGAATTAAGCGTGAGCCCCGAGTCCCCATGCATGATATCATATTTGCCTTAATTTTCCCTTTTGACGATGATGACTACTATAAAAGTTAGTGTGAAGGTGAGGAACATAAAAAGAAAACACATGAAAAATCGTTCGGCTAATGAACGATTATGACTTTCATGTCATGTCTCTGTGTGTGCCTCTCTTTTTTATTCTTCCTGTGACGAACATTTCAAGATTCAATCCCTTGAAGACATTTTATGTACCTGTGTGCTCACAATTCTATATCCATGAACTTGTTTTTCTCACTGACTTGCTTCTGGGCATTATTGTAGCTACACAAAACACATCAACCTTACATTGACTTTTAGCTTTTTCCAAGCGTACACACTGGTTTATAGCTTAAGCCACGTAGTATCGTTTGGTGTGTGGTAGTTTTTTTTACACAAACATAAAAATGGATTATTGGTTGGTTGTTAGGTATTCTCATTTTTTAATCAAGAATGTGATTTTTTCAATGCCTGGTAATTAACAGGTGAGTCGTAGTACACCGCTGGAGATAATTAAAAATGCTGTTTTTATGATCCACATACAATTTTTGCATGTAAGTAACATTCATGTTAGAGCTATAGTTTATGTAAGAGGTAATCTATTGTACCTGATCATGTTTCTAAATAAGCACCACACATACAACTTGCCACCAAGCTAAAATTGCATGACGAACGCCAAATTGAACAAACTAATTTCGAATAAGATGATCACTACTATTATTATTATGAAATCATAAATATGGCACGCATATGTAGTGATGAGTTTGTGTACATGTACTTTTTTCTTACCACCCACACAGCGTATCGTCATTATTATTATTCCTTTAAAGCAAAAGTAATGGCTTGGGATAGAAAGAGAAAGAGAAAAAAAAACTAGCTTCTTATTTGAGTGACCATATCGTAAAAAAGGTAATTGCGAAGTAGGGTTGCCAAAATACCTCATGTGATGATGATAATCATCATCCTCATCATCATGATCTTTTCTTCGTCTTAAGAACTTTCCAAATTTAATTTTGATCAAATAAAGTGCAACAGGCTGTGGCACTTAACTTATTATGTGATGGAACTCACTACATATAACACTCACTTGCTAGTTGTTGTGCAGAGAAAGAAACAGCACGATTCCCTCGAGGTGAGCATATAGGATCTAATATCTTATCTAACCACCACTACTACTGCTGCGTTACAAATTTCCTTTTCGTGTCGGTTATGACCTTGGTGGCGCAGCTTTACTTACATAATATTCAGCATAGTCTCTCATGAGAGAAAATTGCTTTCCAATTCTACTCGACTTGAGTGAATATATTTAACTGAAATTTTAGCTGGGAAGACAAAAGTCTGTTGTTGTTGCTATTACATATTTGAAATCTTGAAAGCTTATTATGTCTCTCTGCGGATGACACAATGACGGACATGTTCAAATTTTACTCTCTCGTATATTTAAAGAGAACATGATGTTGCTGTCTTGCAAACGAACAGGATTGAAAATATCACTTTCAAATGAAATGATAAGTCTATAACATGGTTGATGCACTATAGCACCTTTACTGCTACTATTTATAGGCAGTAATTTTCAATATGACTACTATAACTACTGAGTAGGGACAGGAATCATAAAAAAACTTACAAATGTTGTATTTTCTCCAGCCCATAAAACGCTCCATCAGACAGGTTGCCCATATGGTTTCTTCGTAAATTAAGAGTGTGTAGACGCTTGAGCTCTTGAAATCTCAAACTATCCATCGTCTCCAATTTGTTCCGGCTCAAGTCCCTGTGGAGAGTGAGTAGAACGAGAAAGAGTTGAGAGTTTGTCAAAATTAAATGCAAATGTGTTCTTCGTACTAAATTTCATTCGTTACTATCATCATCATGCCAGTTGAAGCGACTTAGACCTCTGTATAATAATACACTTGATTTGAAAGTGTGTGTAATAATGCTGGTTTTCTGGGCAAGGGAAAGGAAAGTTTTGTACACAAAAAGTGCTTGGGACATTTAAAGATTTGTAAACTTGTGGGTATAGGTGTCTGCCATATCACGGCTTGCTTTTATAGCATACTTTTTATACATATCAGCACCCAACTCTGGATCCACAAACTTAACATTCTACTATTTTATTACAATTTCTATGACTTGTACAAAATTCTTCATTTCCATGCGTATGTGAGTTTTCTGTTCAATTTTCTTCTCAACTTACAATCTTTCCAAGTTCCTCAGTGGTGAAAACAGATCCTTTGTAAGCGTCCTGATTTTATTTCTTGGCAATGAGAGTTCTTGCAAGTAGTTGAGTCCCGAAAAGCAACCAGCTTCCAAGGTTTCAATTTGATTAGCCCCGAGATTTCTGGAATAGAGAGTATATAAAATGAGCACGTATTCAAGTAACGATATTTTATAGACAAACAAATATGGATACGCGTCCAGCATACAAAAATTTATCAAGTACTGCTCTGCTGCTGCCATATAAAGATGCCATTTTTATGTCTGTAAATATCCATATTATTAAGTAAATAAGGGCTTTCTACTTTCAAGGTTATCCTTCAAATGCCACGAATTTTTAAACATGTTTTCAAACTTAAAGCGTCGTCTCATTTGATATTGACGTCTCAAAAGGGAATTAGATTTTGGAAGGATTTTTCTTGAATAAACCGTCAAGTGAAACTCAAACCCCTACGTGTCATCCACTGATGTCTATGACTACATGATCAAAAGAAATTTTTTTTTGCAGTAGGTATACACTTGAGAGATTTATAGGTATATTTTGAGTTTCATAACAACATATTTTTCCTTGCTTTATTGCACACACAGGTAACCGTTATGGGATTTCGTTCTGAGAATAAAATGGCGATGTTTTTCATAGATTTTCATCAAAACTCAATTCATCTCATCAGCATCAACATTTGGATGGGCACCTGTGTTGTTTGCTTGTTTGCATATGACATTTAAGAGATTTTTTTATCCTGGAGCAATCATGCTCAGCCCTGCGTGTGATCTGGGATGATGATGATGCCTTGCATGAGTTTACGTAAAAAAGATTGATTGGGCTAGACATGGGATCCTGTGTTATTATGAGTTTTCACAGTTTCATGTGGATATTTTCCATTTTGCAGCCTAATAATATGAAACTTGATTGAGTTTTTTTGATTGAGTTGTCGTAGCGTAAATCTGTCGTCCAACCAAAAATCGCTTTTATAACTCTCGTTTTATTACATACATAACTTACTGGAGCATAAGTAATCAGGGAATTCTAATTTTATCCTGGAATGTTTTTGTAGGCAGGTAGATGGAAACCTCAACTCAGAGCTGAAAACCCATTCTTAAAACATGCAAATTGTTCAAGCATAGGTATAAAATATACATCATATTTCATATATTCCTAATTGGTTTTTACACACAAACACAAGTAATATGTGTATGGGTATATTGCATTTGGAGAGTACAAGTTGTTAATATTTTACAGAATGACAAGGATTGTGTTTTTATTACTGTAGCTAATGAACCAGCTAGTTAAAAATAAGTGTTTCCGTTGGCTTGTTCCATTCAAGCATGGAACAAGAAAGCTCTCTCTTTCTATTTTCCTGCACTCACCCACACATGGACCGTGTGTTGTTAACGGCGCAAGGAAGAGGAATGATTTTTTTTCATGTCCAATGAATAAACTTTTTAGTGCTACATTGTAAATCTACATATGGTGCATACAAAGTACATTAAAAGAGCTGTAAATATCACCCGCATAGTGCAAAATGCTCACTATTTCAATAAGGAGAAGGTCGAGAGGGTGGAAAATACTGTCGTTGGAAGTGATAAAAGTAGTATTTTTTCCTACTTTCTTGAAAAGAAATTGTCCGCTCATTTTTCAAACAGACATGCCAGCATATTAAGCCCTCAGTGGCTCTCAGCGCTATAAAAAATATATATGTTTCAAAACAACCTACTTATATATAAATAAAATAGAGCACGTATAAACCTCATAATAATAATAATAATATTGGGCAAGCGTAAATGACATCTTTCTCCTTGAAGGGCATGAATGCACGTATGCACTCACGCATACATAGTCAATGTAATAATATGACAAGAAAAGGAAGGGAATTTATCACGACAAAGTAGTATGCTGATGATGAGGGTGGTGGCAGGCAGTAACTAGGATATAGTAAGTACCAAATGAGTGAGTTGTGAGTGGAAAAAAAATTGTTTCTTCTTACACATTGTGCAAAGTTGAGTTAGGTGGGAAGGAGTGGTTGCCGAGAAATTCGATCCGATTCCGGCTGAGATCCAGTTCACGAAGGGATTTGAAACGACTCAACTGGCTGGCCTCTACGGAGCTAATCATGTTTCGAGACCTGTACAAATACACATAACAAGAAACATGGGAATTTCATTACAATAACAAAGCTGTCTTGTGTCATGTGCAACTTGGCTAAAGGATGTATCCTTGTTTACTAGCAGAGAACATGGAACTGAACTGGAATAATTATGGAATTGATGTTTTAACCAATTTGAGGTGACTCAAGCTCGCTGTATTGTTATTGTTTGGAAACCAGCTATGCTGATACAGTAACACGTTAAAATAAAGTCAATACTCAATACTCAATACTCAACAAAATGACTTGACTGGTAAAGGGATCATGATCATCATATCATTGGCTTGTAAATGCAAATATGTGTAAGCATATCGGTTAACCAAAAAAAACTTTACCCATAAAACGAAACTAATATATTATTCTTCTTCTGCTGGGTGAGAGTTTTATGGGAAGCAATAACTCGGGTAACAAGTTACAGTGGTAAGAATACATTTTGAATGATTACAAATACAACTGCCGCATCAGAATAAACATGCGTGAACACGTCACATCAAATATTTAAAATGTCAAATGACTGAACATGAATGGAAATACAATTTTATTTTCGGAAAGGGATACAGGAGCAACGTTTATGGCCTAGTAGTAAAATGTATTTAACATGATAATAATTGTAATTAAGACTTACAAGCTGAGATGAACGAGATCATCTAGTCCATTTGCTGTTGGAATGCTGGTGAGATTATTGGCGTCCATTGTCCTACAATACAAAATAGAAAATAAATTCCAACTGATTAATTTCCTTTCTCCTTCCGCCGCAGTGCTAATGGTAGTAACTGTCATGAAATTTTATAGCTTTCCAAAAGGAAATTCATCGCATTTTCATTATTCCCTGCTGTAGAAACCTGACTGACTACAGAGACGTAAAAGGAAGCAAGAAAGTTGGAAATACATAGTATGCGCTAGTAGAGAAATACATAAAGAAATGGTGTTTCAGTTCAAATTATTATTCGGGTTCAGTCATCATGAAGGAAGATATATGATTACTTTGTAGACAAAGGAACTCTAGATGCAATAGCAAATGACACAGTTGAAGTATTAAAGCATAGGCGTTTCACGCAGACAGACATTCTCTTAATCAAAACGCAAAAAAAAACTTTCTGCGTAAAGATAGTAATGGCATGATAGTGTGGAGAAAGGTGCTGCAGTCTGGTATGTAGTGTGTGTGTGTGGAAAGAATGAAAAGACAAAAAACATCATTAAACCTACTGATCGATAAAGGCAATAACTAGAGCTTTACTTTCACTCTTCCACCTAAACTTTCCCGCATCAGACACATACACATACGTTCTCATCTTGTCGTTATAAATGTGATGAGTGTAATAATAAGTCCTGAATGTATTGTTAAAAGAATGAAGAGAGCAGTGCTGAAGTAAAGTATGAGGAGAAAGCCACACTAAATTCAAATACATACATTTATGTATGTATAATAAATTCAGCTTTCTTAACGGCGTTTCCTTTCTCTTCCTATACGATACACACGGTAGATTCCCGTTTTTTAAAGTAAGGAATTTCGGTGTATTTTATACTACGTTTTTTTTCCTGTAAAACTGCTTGCCGCCCCTACCATTTCTACTTTACAACCACTATATCGTCTTTTCTTCTCCGGTGTTGTAATGCGTACGTGTGAGCTCTGGTGTAGTAATGCTATTAACGAGTCAAGGAAACATTTATCTACCTAATGGATTTTTGCGGGTGGTGTTTAGTTGTTCGAGAGGAGAATGCCATAAATACATGCCTTTATTCCGACATTTTGTGTGTGCAGTCTGCACTTATGGTGGTACATAGTACATAATATTATAGTTCATGCTTACATATTATGTTGTCGATGTGAAAGTATTCAACAAAGCTAATAAAACACTGGAAACGGGGATGTTGATGATGTTGATCAGGAACATAAAACACGGGCACTGCGACACCCTGTACCAGTAGCAGTGCTGGTGGTATCGGCGTTAGGTGAAGAAAGTACTCGGGTAGTTGGAAATTGTTCCTTATAACTGTATCCTACAACCATAATCATTGCCACACGCAGCTCCTGCCGCATCACCTTCTTGTATAACTTTTATATTTTGTAATGATCTCCAGTCTATGTGTGTGTGGATGCAGCATGCCAGTGACATGGAACATTCCACCCTCTTATTTGGTGAGATACTATCATGCTCATATAGTAAAAAAGCGGTTTTTCATTGTCAAATAAAGTTTTTGTAACGGCCGTAATGATGTCAGCGTTGCTTACTTGCTCACTTAATGATTTCAATTTAATCAATGATAAATAGAATGGTGAAATTTTTCCATTAACTTCCGCCAACCTACTTCATACACTGGGTATACAGATTGATTGCATTACATTTTTTGGGGGGAAATTTCTAGTGTTTTTATGGAAAAGTTTGCATAAATTAAATGCGTTGCTGCAGAAAAGAGGAAATTGAAAAGTAATTTAATTAAAAAAAACAACGACAAGCCTTTCATTTTAACTACAGTCCATGAGTTTCAATTTGTTATAAGGGACATTCCCACTCCTGTCAATCAATTTATGTAGGTTACATAAAAAACTTGGGTGGATGCTTGTTGTAGGCGATGAATTGCGACTACATACCGCGACATCAACAACTAGGAATCGCTTTCAATTTCAACAAAGCATAAATAGTAGGATTTAGCGTTCCAACATTTTGCCATTGTTCTCTAGTTTCCCTAGAATGCCTGTAACTGACAAAGGTCGGTGTATGGTGCTTTTATTTTATTTTATTTGCCAGACATGTATTTACTTCCCAGAAAACTATTTTACTTCATTCCATTTCACTGTCCGTCCATCCAAATTACCACACAACCTCAAATGCTTCGTAGTTGCTTGTCCTTTCGGTTGGTTAACTTGTTTTCCATTTTAACTCGCTCAATAAAGTTCCAAGGTACACATACCTACACCCACACCTATTCAAGTATCTTGGCCTGAAGTTTTCATGTGGGATCTTTATTGAATGGAAAGGCTAAGTAAAAAATAGACCAGCAGGACAAGTCGTTAACTTCGTCTCCGGGAAATGGCATGGGCTATGCTACCATTAGCCATAGTACAAACAACCAAGTGAAGTCCTTCGTACTTTATTACCGCACGCAGCAGTACTGAAAGAGTCAGGTAGGTCTATAGACACAAAATGAATTCGAGGACATTCAAGCGAAAATAGTAAACAAAATGTGTGGTGATGTCAGCAATTTAGAATTTCGTCAACTTTCTTGATGGTTAAGAAATTAGTTGACACGAGTAGCAGACGCTAAATGACCCTTCTTATTTAACAAAGAGCGCTTTATATTCTAGTCATAACAAAACTAGCAAAAAAATATTACAAGATGACAAATACTGATTACTAAATTTATCCAGGGCAAAAGTTTATCAGCGTCTGACGACGGCTCCCTTTCAATTGTGACAGAATATATTATGTTATTGCTTTCCAGCCACTCTCGCCATTGTTTATTTTGTTGAGTGGTGCTAGAAAATTGACAAAATCCTTTCCATTTAAAATTCAAGTAAATAAAGAGAGTAGTTGGGTATAAGAACCAGTCAGTGAGTCAAATTAAGGGAAAGAGAGACATCAATTGAAAGTATTCTGTTGTGAATTTCATTACTATGCACGCTGAGTCTCTTGCTGTTTACCAATTTACAAATAACAAGTAAGCAGCGAGCGAATATTTATACAGAAATATAACCACACAACAGGGATGAAGGCACGCACGCACGTATTTTGCTGTTGTTGTAGGCGCACAGTCAAGCAGGAGGCAAGGCAAACAAAGAAATTTGCATATGAAAAAGGACTCTCATCAGAAATGATTAAGCAACACATTTAGTCATGACTGAGTGGAATGAAATCAAATGAAATGAAAATACGAAGAAATGAAAGGAAACTATTATTTTGGCGACAAGTAACGCTGATGGATCTATGAAGTTACACACAAAACATTCACGCAATATAACAACGCACAAACGGTTATATACCTAATATGTTTTATGCTCTTTGTGTGAATACTACATTTATATATGCTGCTATGAAGATGATGTTGTTAAGTAAACAACCCAATAGCAAAATTACCAATTCTCAAACAACCACCAATGACCAAACCAATCCTTTTCCATTTCACACACGCTAAAACTTTTCTCCTTTGGTGTTACTCCATCATATTGAATTGTATATGAAGTTTGTTGTCACGTAGATTATCTGTAAATATTACGCATGAGGTAAACAAATCGTAAATGTTCGTGTTGCTGGCACAACACTTGTGTCTGAAAATGTGTTTGCCTGACCGATATCTGACATTATCACTTTTTTAGTTTCCTTTATTCCCTGAATTTTTTATATTGGCTTTTTTGAGTGTGGAGTTTTCGCTAAACCGGTGACAATAAAAGTGGTTTGGATATTTACATAATGTATGCGAAATATGGAAATTTTGACGCTTTGTCCCGGATCTTACGCCTTGGTCGTTACCATTTTTCATCCATGTATCTATAATACTACTTTTCATCAGCATTTTTATTCCCCATTGGGATACCCTCTCGCGTTGCTAGTGCCAGTACAGCATAGCTTTCGACTATGCAGTGATGATAAAGAGGTGAGAAGAGTCACTATCTACAGACAATTTATTAACATATAAACTATTATCGCTAAAAATATACGCGTTAAAACTGTGAAACCTGATATTTATTGTTGAATTTATTTTAATTTTATGTAGACAGTCATCTCATATCACCTCATAATCACCGTCGAGCAAGAGGGTAACTAGCAGCAATAATGATAAGTAAAACATGAAAAGGAGTGCATGGACTTTGCAGACGATAAGACAGACTATCAAAATGGGTTCTGTTTCACACAATCGAACTGATCATGTTCGTTTTAAATTTACAAAAAAATCCTTTTCGCCGTTTTTATATCCGTTGAACCTCAACTCGTTGGTTTTTTATGTCTGAACTTTTGTCACTGTTCAATATTACCCTTATTTATTGCGCTCAATAGCATTATTGTCTTCCTATCGTCACCATTAAAGTAAAGTTGCTCTTTAGTAGCTTGAATGTCATGAATAGTCAGTGACCTGAACAAATATCCATGAAAATGAGAATGATAACGTGAACATAACAAAATGCCGTGCATCACATCCGCCTTTTTTAATGTTTCCTTTATGTTTTTTTCTGAAGAACTCTCTCTCTCCCTCACTCTCTGCCCAGTGTAGTGTTGTTTTCTCATACAACTTGGAAATATCTACCGGTTAAAAAAGAACATAGTCATTTCCTACGATATTATATAGCTTATTGTGTCTTTTATCAGCGTCATCACAAAAACGGCTTTGTTGACTTTCCTTTCCTTTACGGTATCACAATTGACATTCTCCAGGAATCAACACAACTGACTTTAAAACTACCAAGCGACTACTATTTCTACTCATAAAAACAGTATTATTTACAGAAAAACTGGGAACGTCCATAATGTTTAAGCTGCCTATATAGCACCGACCTGTGTGCTTTTCAGTGTGCTTAGGTCAAGATCAATAGCTCTCCAGAAAGAACCCAAAGCATATTTTCTCAAGTTGAGATTCTTTGGAAAAGCAAACATGACAATACACTCATCATAGCCTATATAGACTTTTTTGCTCCAGCTCGGCAACAAACTCAGAACACATTCATGAATCACAATTGCTTGCGTTGCCATTCAAACTGGGAGTACAGTGAGAGAGAACATAAAATAATGAAAATGAGAAGAGATATTTTTTCCCATGCACAGAAAAAAGTTCATTTCAACTGAAACCGTGTCATTCCATTATTCATATTTACACAATACAATATCTTTTAGTTAGCCTACCTAATCCACCACCCATTTTAACCATTATCATGATCAGCATCATCCTCATCGTCATTCTTTACCTGTTAAGTCATTTTCGTCTAGCATAGCATTACACCTATTTACCTGCTTTTAAGCAAGTCCACCTGACAACCATGAATCAAAACTCTTATAATCTTGCTTACTCATTTATTTACGCTTTAAACATACATATTATGACGAAAAAAATTTAACATTCGGACTGTGGTTGTTATTATTATTGTATTTTTATACTTATTTATGATCATCCTACACTCTGTGTGCACTATCACACCACACACACCACCTGCCTGCTGCTTTTTTTTCTTTTTAATCTTTTACTCCATTATTGCATATTATACAGGGCATTGTTGTTGCTGGGCAGAAGGAAAAGAGGAAAAAGTATTTTATTGAAGCGAAGCTCTCCTGCTGTGACACCTTCCTTTCTTCCCACTTATTCCTCACACCACATCATTCTCTTCATCTTCTTGCCATCTTACTATTAAACCTCTGGCATCTTTTATAGTATTCAATTTTAAATATTAGATAAGGTCGTCCATACTACAGATTCTTTTCCAGTTAGAAAAAAATGATCATGGTGAAGAGGACGATGATGACGATGCATCGAAAAAGCGTCTGTGTGGAGATTTGAAAATGAAATTGACATGCCATTCTACTAGCAGCAAAGAGCCATGTTTTGTATGTCTTGTGTCGTGCCCATTAGAGGTTACAACAAGAGGCATTTTTTTACTTATTATTATTATTATACATGTACTATGATATGTTTTTTTTTCATTCTGCAGTTTGGAAAGCAGACACAAGAGAATAAAAATGTGATTACTTTGTTCTTTAAAGGAACAAGAGAAACACCTCTTTCTGACTTGTAACATTTGTCCTTTGACTGATGATGAGCGACGAGGCAACTTTTGTGTTCTTACTACGCAATTTCCTTTCACATGGGGACTATCCAACGAATTATGAAAGCTGCTGCCATTACTTCATAGCAAAAAAATAAATTTTACTTAAACGTGAAAGTATTAAATGGAGAATTAAGCATACAGTCAGTGTCTTATTACTGTTTTACACACCTCTACTAAATTTTCCGTTTACTTCCAGCAGAGTTTTCTTAATAGTCAATATGCCATAATATTTTTCATGGTTGAGCTCACGCGGCCCGCGTCACCACACACACCAAGTTGAGCACCACCACCACCAACCACCACAATAATCATCATCGTCAATGCTATTTCCCTTTTAAGTGCTAATATATCTCTCCACAAACATTACCACAATAGAAGTGTAAAAACTCATGTTGTTATGTCAAATGATAAGATAACTGTGTACCAACGACCAGTGAAGCCTGAAGCAAAGAAATAAGGAATACACGCCGCTCTTTCAGTTTCACATAACTTATTTATGGAGATACAGAAAGGCAGCAGCAGCAGCGTTCCTCTTCTCTGCTTCTTACACGTTTTGAATTTTTAAACAAGGATGAAAGCAAAATGAGATAGAAGAGAGAGAAAGAAACGATACATACGTGAGGATGATCATGTTTATTATTATTATTATGAAAAAACGTGCATCTTCTTCCCTCTTTTCAAATGCTATTCAAGAAGCAATATATTTTCTTCCTAACAGCCAGGTATTAATTGGATTCGATAAGTTCTTTGTATACAAAAGCGTTTTTTTTTTCAGTTCTCTCTCTCACTCTTCCTGACTGGCATTGGTGTTTGTTAGGAAATAAATAAAAAAAATGTTTTACTCACTCAGCCATTACCTTTGAATATAGTCAGATATCAAGCTAAAATGATACTTAAAAGGTTATACCAGCAAATGGGTTTATCTATCTCTTGGGTAACATACACACACTCAGTCAGTCATGGTCTCCTGTCATGAATTTATAAATATCAGCATGTGATAATTGTAAAAAGTGATATGGAATCCTATTACGAGTGTCGAGACATGCTATATTCTAAATGGGGAATACAACAAGGGGAAAATATCCCAACTGGAAAAAATAAAATGCCCTTCAAAATCACAATACGGGGCCTTCTACTCACACTTCAAGAGAGGAAAGGTCTCATTCCGAAAGATTTCCATATTACTTATGTAATTTATATTACGCAATTTGAAAGAGACAAAAAAAGACAAAGAAAAATATTAAATGAGAATAAAAAAGGAAGATAATCCATTTCAATCGAACAGAAAAACACAATATGTTCGTATAAGGAAATAATGCATGTTCTTGAAATTGTTAATTTTACGCTTTCCTATTCTCATTACTTTTATAGTACTCCCTTCTGTTTTCTGTCTCTTCAGGAATTGTTTCGTGAGTTTCGAATATATAGAAATTGTACAGTGATACAATCCAGCTGGGTATGGTTAGCTGATGGACACATCTTGGGAAAACCAGCAGGTACGCACACTTACTTGTTGTATTGTAGTAGAAATATAGAATCAAGTCCGTAGTTGAAATACAGATACCTACAAAATCCATACCGCTTAAATTTTAAGCATTTCCACTCAATAAGGGAAAAAGGAGGACTCAAGAAAAAGTATATCTTGGGAGTAAGGGGCTAAATATAAATCCTTTGTGCTAGTCACACGTTCGCAACAACTTATTAGTTTTTGGATTAGTTCGTTGGTGGTCATGGTCATATACACTCCTTTTTATTAAGAAAACAGGAGTGAGCTGTGAACTTTTCATTTCGTTCAGGGTTGAAAATAAAATCGTTGGAGAAATACAGTATATTAGCATAGGTACATGGGCTAAAAAACTTGTACAAAGGATGCATTCAAATTTAAACGGTTGCTACTTTCCTTCCCTTTCAATCTCATTTTACAGTTTGACACCATGCTGTTTGTGATTTGAGAAAACGAATTTCCACGCGTGAAATCTTCCAGCGTAAAATTAGCTAAAATTGCAGTTGGAAAATAGAGTCACAAACATATAAGAAGAGTTAGTAGTAAGGGTAGGTAAGAGTACACAGTTTTCATAGTTTAACATTTACATATATACACATTAAAAAATTATTTACAAAATAAGTCTTTAAAGTTTGTTAGGTAACATTTGTAAGAATAAAGATAACAAGTTATGATGAGAAATTGGATTTCTAGTAGAAAGGAGCAGAACGAATGCGAAGCGAATAATATTATATTATTTGAATCTTACAACTCTTGGAGGCTCTTAAGCTGAGTCAGTCTCATCTCCGGGATCATTTCAATCGCATTGTTACTTATATTCCTGTTAAAAGCAAAACAAACAAATAGAAGACAAAATTTAAATAAAAACATGCAAACACAGACTACATTTTTAGTTACCTACGCAATTGTGCACAAAAACGCATATTATTAACATACACATATATATGTACAAATATACTACATCTACCTACATTGTTATAATGATAATACACACCTAGCATCATTTAAAGATCGAAAACACATACATAATTAGTAAATATCTATTTACATATTATAATGTGCAAATAAATAAAAAAACATGGCCAAAAATATTAGTACTGATTATGTGTCATGTTTATACAAAAATGCGAGTTTGTACAACAGGCTTTATTTACAGGTATATATATACACAAATTAGCAAATGATACAGCCTACATCACAGCATACTATTATTATTCATGCAGTAATTTATACACAGGTACAAGTATAAAGGTAGTTGGGATCGGTTTTCAAACGCAACACATAATAATTTTGTCTTCTGTGTAGTATGCGTATAGTTATTGTCTACCAAGTATTTTAGAGAATGATGCAGGATAGTGTGTACCTTGAATGAAAATTCTTCTGAGAATGAAACAGAAAGTCTCATTTGTATTTCGACGGTAAATTTTGCCCGTCGCCGTTGTTGCGTTGTCATATTTCATTTTCATTATGAACTTTTCATCAGATTACAAACATGTTCATATTTGTTTGGTCTGTTGTTTTTGTCGACTTGCGAGGATTCTCCGCATTTCATTGCGTTTTAAATTACGAATGTGTGATGATATTGCACATACACATATGTATACATCATTATCAGTGGGCAAATATTAATACTAAAATGAAGATGTAGTGTGCTTCCAATGACATCAAATATGACACCCGCGTGCTGATGAAATGGGCCTTTATATGCAAATTTCTACAGCGTTGGCTTGCTAATTAAAAAGCGATTCAATCTCTGCAGTTAATGTGATGTTGAAATTTTAGAATATATCAGAGATTTTATTTATGGTTCAATGTTTCATTGTCAGCGTGGAGTGTTATGAAATGCTTGGCTTGAATAAATAGTACGATTACTATCTATTGAAGTTGTCATGGTTGCTTGCGGTGTGATTCTTGGGAAAGCGACACTGACTTTAATGAAAGATTATGCATGCGTAAATAAATATATATGAATGCTACCTATCATGAATGGTACCTATCACAATGCGTGATCACAAATTGTTTTCATCAAACAAACCCTAGAATGACCGTTAGACGGAAGGGAAATAATTTGATTCCTTTTCATGGTATTACTATTTATTATTCGCCGTTATCTATAAATATAAATATAATATTAATAAAATATAATGTCGAATGCAGCAATTTATGCGAATGAAACCTAACAACAAACATAGTAATCATTTTTTCAACCGTTAAATATTCCATGAATTTTTGCACAACAAACAGAATCCAAAAATGTCCAGTTTTTGTGTACACATTAACGACTGCCAAATTGTAATTTGTTTCAATAGGAAGTAGCATGAAATAAGCGAATATGTACTACAAATAAACAACTGCTAACTGCTTCCTTTCTACCACATAATCATGATTTGTTCCTTCATGAATGAAATGGCATGAAATCAAATACAAAAGTGAAATTGATTACAGTAATGATCTTGATTGCATTTGATTGAATCATTTCAGTATTTTCAAATATCTCATTAATTTATTTATACCTCTCAGGGAAATGAAGGAGAAATTGTGATAAACAATGTTGAAAAGGATGACAAGAAAAGAAGTAGTAAACCGGACGAGAGAAAAGTCCTTCATTGTCCTTAAAAAGTAGTCGACTATTTAAACCCAAGTCTTCATTAAACCCATCTTCATCCTACATCATCAACCATAAATAACAAATTTATGCGTCGTAAAGAAGAAGAAAAAAATGCGATTTCCCTTATCAATCATGTCGTACAACAAGAAAACAACTAGTTACATGGAACGAGATGGAATTGGAATCTAATCCTACGAACAAGGTCCAGTCACGTGTGAAATTTTATTCCACCTGGTTGGTTGATCAACTTGAAAAAATATCACCATTATGATCTACTAAATTATATTTCCTTTCCTAGCAATAATATACTGTTCTACTGGCGTATTTGAGCTCTACGCATTCATATATATTCTTATGAACGCGTACGCGGCACCACAGAACAACATACGACATCCGAGAAACAAAATGTCCTCAAGGGACAAATAAATAAATAAGGGAATTATCCATGTCTCTGTCTCCTCATCTCTTCTGGCACATTGAACAAATAGTTTCCCTTGTTCTATGCCTGCTTTCCCAGCAACAAAATGCAAATCAATCACAGGATCTCAGTGTATATATAATATTCATATAACATGCGTATATAAAAATGGTTTCTTTAAAAAAATGAAGATACACACTACTTTTGTTGTTTTGTTCATAAACACAATTATATACATACATACAACATATAACGAGTCAAGTAATACAGGAGAGGATTTCCTAGTCATAAGAATGGAAGATGCAACCAGAGAAAATTTGATAGAATCTTTTGTCTTCTCCTTTTCATCTTAGCTTTTTGGCTTTACTGACTAGCTTTTCCTGCTTACTATACCTATTGTTTTATACGTCTCTGCTACGAGAGGTTTTTGAAAATATTCATGCATACCTGTGTGCTAGGCTGTTGTTGTATGGGTTAGCAGTGAAATGACATGGAATACAGGGATCATTCTCTGTGACTAATCAACCTTTTGATCTGAAACATGTGTACAAAACTACCAAGGTACACATGTACCTCTCAAGTAGTTTGTCAACATTTCTCTATCAACTGAACCATGAACTCTGTTATCCTCCAAACCAGGTTTACGACACACGGTATTATTTATATCTGTATGATGGTACGTTCTACTCATAAAAATAATGCATAAGTCATAAGCTCTTCTTCCAAAGTCATCTTCGTCATCCTTCTAGATATTATGCTTCCCATTCCGTCTTGCCTCTCTTCTTTTATCCGTGAACGCACATAAAATAATATATTTAATTTTATTGAATTTGTTCTCCGTGACGAGAGAGTTAGGGTAGTATTTCTCTGTTGTCTCTTATGCAGCAGCAAGTCACATCACACACAAAATTCCCTGAGCACAACAGGTACAAAAAGGAACTATTAATACGTGTTAGTAAGGCTTAAGGATAAAACAGCGTGAGTTCGTGCTCTTTCTTCAGCAACTCAACTGGAATTTCATTTTCTTTGAGATTATCCCTTTTTCACTTTTCAATAAGAACCCGTCACCCGTCCTTGGTCCCTTCTCTTTTTTACTTTTTTATATTTTTCTCTCTCTACTTAATCTGCTAAATTTAGTTGCTATTAATACCACCAATATATTTTCAACTAGCATTACGACTTCCTTCAGCTCTCAACGTGACTACGTTCCTTCACATGGATCACAAAAGAGAAGGAATGAAATCACTAGAAATTTTTTAAGCGGGCCTGAAACTATTTCCCTTGCAAGACGTGACTCTATTTCCATTGAAACCAACATACATACATACTTACATAAAATATAACAACAATCGTACATCAGTACATCGTCACTTGTACATGTAGATATTACATGTTGAACAAGTGGAATGATGAATCTACTGTACGTGATCTTTCAATCCCTTGTACGTAACGACGAACGGTGACAAAGTTTGAACTGGAAATTAGTCGTTTCTACAAGACACAAGATGATTCCATGTGACAATGACAAATTGTCTATGTCAATATTTATTAATTCGGAGTCGTCACAGTAAAGATTATAACCCTTTTAAACACCCGAAGCTACAGAGGATCTTGCATGTATATACCTATGTATATACAGGCTGTTAAAAAAGTACATGAGCACAAAAATGCATTCATGTAACAAGTTTAATTGCTTAATGTGCACACGTCTGCAATTATCCGAGTTAACTAACAAGCTCCCATTACTCATGTACGTTCTTGCAGGGAATGAATACAAACAATTACTCAAACAGATAAAATAATACATACGCGCATCATTCCTCCTCCAATTTATCCAACCCCGTTTAGCATTTCCGTATGTACGAATTTATTCATATTGCTGTCTGTCTTCCAGACAGTGAGTAAACTATTGTTTTCTCCATTAACATTATCAGAAGGCTGCAATGAATTTAGTGGATGTCCATCAAATTGATTCTTCAGTTCACCTGTCATGTTATCCACGCCATCAGTTTATCTTTATATTATTATTATTAGACTGCTATCAAAATTACAGCAACACAAGTATTTCCCGGTATAATTTTTTTTCTACTTTAGCTAAAGGAGTTGTATACGCACAATTTTATTATTTAGAAGAAGATGAACGAGGGTCAATGTCAATTGCAAGTCATTCCAGCAAAATAAAGAAAATGAAAAGAAAGAAAAGAGGAATTTCAAATTGAGTACTTATCATCCTCATTCACATCAAAAGAGGAAAAACGTCATCCACTTAAGAAGAAGTCACAACCACAATGATACTCAAGACACCAGCAGAAGACAAGCCAAAAAAGTGAATGATAACAAGACGAGGAGGAAAATTTCATTCTTTCAATTGCAAGACAATAATAATAACAAAGAAAGACAGGCATCAAAATTTCTAAGTTGCTGTCATAAGCATTCAGCAGTCATTACTATTATTACAAGTACTAATAGTAAGAGAATGCTACCATTACTTATACTATTACTTTAAACATATTTTATTACGCAAGACATACTCTTTTGGACTCCTCCTCTGTCCCTCTCTTTCACTCACAAAAGATATACTTATTTACAGCCATGGGGATGAAGATGATATTTATGCCACGTATGTAACTAGATGATGATTATTAAGTAGCGCAAGCAGATGTATTAATTTCATGTTCTGTCTGTCTGTCCATCTTTGCATACGTATCCAATATATCCCGTTGTGGGCCTAATGGAATTTGGAAATGACCATTTTCATTAAACTTACTTTTGTACAAATTATCCTTTTCCCGAAAGATCTCATATTGAATTGTGAACATAAGTTATTTGTCTGTTCTTTATTTTCAAACTTTTTGTGTAACTTTTGCCTTTTCGCTACTTTTGATATGGCCAAGTTTATTATTATTCGAAAGGGCATCTCTTCATGCTCACATTTATCTTAAAAAACATGCAACTCTCGTTGAATACTAACAATAAGAGAAATGACATGACAGCACTTGACTTGATGCCACCGCTCTTGAATACAATATGGTGGCTGGTAGCTATACACGCTTCTTCCTTAAAGATGCATGAAATTCTCTCTCCCACTCTCTCTCTCTCTAGTGCCGGAAAATTACTACATAGTTACTAGATACATTTAATTTTTTGACTGCGCCTCACAAGCAACATTATTATAATTATTACAGCATTCACCTTGTAAAAAAGTAGTTATTTTTATGTATTCACGTCGTCTACGTTGTCGTAACAAAACGCATAATGTGATTGTAACACAAGGATGCATTTTATGTCCACTAGAATTATTAAAAAGATGATGAGGCGAGGGTTTTCTAATGGCTGACATTCTTCTTTCCTCTTCATTTTTATTGCCATGCAGCTACTTATATTTTATGCTGCTTTGACATAAAGAAAAAGGAAAGGAAAAAACCACTAAAGCTATTTCTCTCTCTCTCCCTTCCGTCCATAAAACTATTACGGGACTGTGTTACTAAATTATATTACAAATGATCGTTTTCAGGCCGACACACAAGGTAATAAGCAAGCCAACAACAAGAGTATTAAGCAATAATATCGATGTACGGAATTAGGAAGGATTATTATAATCCTGTCAATTTGTTGGTGTGGTTGGGATTGGAATTGCGTTCATGATAGCGATGATGAAGGTGATGGTGTGAATGTTATTTGTAATTGGATTCGTTATCTCTTTAAGGAACATTGTTTATGGGATTGACGTGTGGGAATCAATGTGAATAAATTGGAGCAGCAGTGAGAAACGGAGATGAAATATGTTAATGCATTATACCAACGAAAATGATAATCGTAAAAGGTTATCACTGGAAAAAGGATTATAAACTCACTAGCTGTAAATTTTACACCGTATTATTACTATTATCATTATTACAATTTTTTTGCTGCCATCAGAGTTTTATTTGTGAATCTGAAGCAGGCAGAAGTTTGGTAGAAATTCGATTGCGTTATATAAGCTGACTTCGTATTCAAAGAGAGGAGATTAATGGAAAGCAGCAGATGTAAGGAAGGATCAAAGGACTAGTGACTTAGAATTTAACATCATTATGTAATTCGTGATTAAAAATGGGTGGTTTGAGAGAGACGTAACACGAAGGGTCGCATAATGAAAAATCAAACATGATTTATTTATTACTAAAAATGACGAGAGTACATTAGAATCATTATTAGGAAAGTTCTTTAATTCCAATTCTAAAGAATCTTCAAAGATTTTAGGGAAAAAAATATTAAGAGCCGGTGCTGCTTTTCATTAAACTTCACAAAGAAACCTTAATAAAGTGTTAAGAAGAGAAATATAGGGATCCTTTTTATTCAAGAAAATTTCCAATATCGCCAGTGAATAAGTACAGTCACCCGAAAAAAGGGAAATTCATGCTCATCTAACCAACTCAACGCAATTTATGCGCTATTTTGGTAAATATGAAAAGCAATAAGTAATCCTTCCTCTGCTTCTTTACAACCACTGCTGCTGCTGTCGCTATGGAAAAGAAATAGTTAAAGGTATCGATAAGAAAAGAGAATCTTTTTCATTTTCATATTATTACTCAGAAAGTTTTCCTTTTTACCCCACCAGTAATAATAACAAAGTAAAATTGTACAAAAGGAAGCAGCAGCCAATATAGTACAAGCTGTGAGTATTATCACTGTTTCGGCAACCAAGAAGAAGAGAACCTTATTTGAGTCGTTACTTCTCCCAGAGTCTCATCCTTCTTTTATATTATTATTCCCATTTCCACCGCCACCGTCTCATACTCCTTCTCTGGGAGAGCCCCTGTTCCCTTCACATCTCATTCTCATCTCTCCATTTCCACAGCTCTTCGTCATCGTCAAAATTTCATTGTACTTCCTAAAGCTTTTGTGTACCAAACTAACCAACCGAGCAAACCAACCTCTCTCTCTCTCCCAATGCGTCCGTCTTCCCAAACAACAAACAACACATAACCCAAGGAAAAAGAAAAGGCGAATAAGAATATCAAGCAAAAAGAAAACGACGACGAAGAAGAATGGCATGCTATATGATGCATTAACATCTTTTCAGTACATCTCTCTCCCGTTTCTTCCCTTCTTTCTTTTTCTCTTTTGTTGTTTGCTGAAAAAAAAGATATTATGGCAGTGGAACACTAGGAGGGTCCTCTCCTCTTTGCATCTACCTACTCCTCAGCCTTAACATTTCAACTTCTCAAAAAAAAAAGAGAATCTCTTGCAAGAGGAGCGAGAGAGCTGGAAAAAAAGACCAAGAAAATGGGGGAGCATTCACTAAGAGAGGAATAATAATAATAACTAGAAATCATGTAAAAGATGATGGGCAAGCTCAGTGGTTTTTCCTTTCCTTCACTCGTCCCTCTCTCCTCACTATTCACATCTTCTTCTGCTTTACTGCATCACTTGTTCTCTCACAGTCAGCAATACACACAAGTTGTGCTTGCGTAGGAAGAATTCCTATGCATCAAATGTATGTACGTGGTATTTACATCGTGTAAGGTACCTTCATACTCACGGACCACTTTGCTTTTGCTATTATGCAACAGACCATCGAACATATCCAATAATCTCCTGCTTTTGTACCAGTACCAGTGGTGGTGGTGGTTGCTTCTTCCACTACTTCTTCATACAGCTCAGCTTTATTCGTTTGTCGTAGTTGAAGACGAAGAGAAAAATAAAGAAGAATAGGAGATAGTGGCAGAGAGGGAAGCAGCAGCAGCAGTTGTGTTGATATGTGCTAGAAACCAAAAGCTATAATATATATACCAACAACAGATCTGACTTGAATAACTGCCTTACAAAAGAAAGACGGTAAAGAAGAAGAAAAGAGGGGTAACATTGTTAAACGATCTGTAAGACGTTATGATATGAATATAATGAATGTATATATAGAGACCTATATACCATTTTTCTATAGATGACACAACGGGTAGTTATAAAGAATCTCCCATCTAAAGTGTACATCTGCTGCAGTAATAACACTTATGAATTGTGCATAGACATGCTATTTAGGAAAGCTTGCTTACTGTATTTTCTATAAAGGATATATACATATATATTGGGTATATGCTGTGATATTGCTTCCTTCTTGGCATGCCAAGCCTGTTTGTATGTGTGTACGTAGTATAATAGCTCCAGTTGTAAAATCATAAAGCTTATAACTTTTAAGCTCTGTACACGGCCAGCAGTGTGATAGTAGGAGTTTGAGGCAACATTTTAGTAAGAATCTGTGTGTACATTCTTTTTTAGATATGCTAACTAATATAATATTATTCTTCATCTTTCCTAGTGGTTTCTTCTTTCTCGTCGTATATGGAGAAAAAACAGCAGGGTGTAAAGGAAAATGCTATTAGAACACTTTGACTATTTGTAAGTAAAAATATTGTAATGAATGTACATTCTGTATACTGTGGAGAGAGAGAGAGCGACAACAATATTATGTATGATTTTTAACTGCTCCTTTAAAAATCCAGTTCATATGATATTACCATTTACAATTTACTAACAAATGACTATGTAAAAAGTTATGAACAAAACATTCTTTAACTTTTTTTCTTGAATCCTTAGGGGATTCCAACTTTTGTACAAATTTGAAGGAAGAAAGGAAGGAATAGCCACTAAAAATATATATGTATTTTTCATATAATATTATTATTTTTCTTGAAAACGTAAAATGAAAGAAAAGAGATTCTTTTCAAGACCATTCCATCTCCGCTTCCTTGTGGCCTTTTATGATTCCTTGAAAAAATGTTAACTTTAAAAAAAATACTTTGGAACAAATTCATCGAGCATTAAATAGTTTTTAAGTTATTCACAAGCTACTTTTTTATCTTGTGTAAATGTACTAGCGAAATAAGTACATATATTATAGTTCAGCTTATTATACACGTATATACGCCTCCATTTTAATATAACCTACTTTATTTTACTGCCTAAGCTGCTGGTAAGTACATGTCTGTATTGAGATAACTGACTATAAAGCGCATTATTAATAATACATGCTCTTGGAAGCCTTTTTTGCTTTGGTGAGAAAATGTGGAGGAAAGTAACAAAGTGGTGCCCTAGCAGCAGCAGAATGTCATTTCCATTTTCTTTCAAGAGCAGAGAAAAAAAAGTAACACAAAAGTTGAGCCAAATGGAGAAAACAGATAGGAAAAGTGAAAGACAAGTAGTGTAGGATAAAAACTGGCAAACACTTCAGCTGCAGAAGAGCCCACACTCGACATGCATACCACTTTTGCTACTTTCACAGTTTGATAGGGATGTTAATGAGTGCTATACCAACAAAGCTAAATCGAGGCATTGTTCCTATTGTACTTTTCTCTGATGATGACTCCAGGGCTTCTTCTTCTCCTTTCCTCCCGGAATGCCAAGGAAACTTGAGCACACAACAATCTTCTTTTCGATTTAATTGAGCAATTTGCTAATAATAATTAAGTACAATAAATGTCGGGCCAAGTCAAGCTACTGTTAATCATCATCATCATACACACATATATGCGTCCTTGCAACACTTACATTTATCTGCCTAATGTACCAACGTATAAACACACTACTCTACTATAGTACACACTTTAACAAAATAAGAATTTCCACTCCATGACTCCCTACATTAAATTTTATTCATGTTCCTCTACATTTCTGCGAGCTGCTAGTGACAAGAATAGAGTTTTTCTTGCCTTATTTGCACAAGGCAGATGGAAATGAAAAGAAAATGCAGACAGGAAAGGAAAGTTTAGAAAGAAGAAGAAAGGAAACATTGAGTGACTTAATGATATTGCAACAATGATAATAATAATAGCGGTAGCAAGTTGTTGTACAATGTCGTTTACTTTAACAGTAGTAAAGTGGTGGTAGCGATCTTGTATTGTAGCGACTTTTGTTGAATGACATACCGTAAGTGAACGATATAGAGCTTCTTCCTTATTCGAAAAAAAAGAATTCCATAGGATGACTACAAATATCAAGTGAAAAAGAAGTTTTTATTACGACCACACCAACAGTAGCAGTTATAGTAGTACTATGATAGTCGTTAGAATTTTTCCTGAGCCTTTTCTCTCTCTCCCTCTCACTCCATATACTACTACTCCACTAGGAAAATGTGAAGAGTAACAGTGAAGATAAAAGAATGTCAGTTGACATTTCAAGAGAGGGAGAAAGAATGAAAGGCTGAAAGACAGTATGACAAGATACAAGCGAGAACGATTTCCAATTGCCAATTACTAAAATACCTATACTTGATAGTATAGTATGTCCTGGATTCTACGACGATGTAAAGTGCAACATCTATTAGAGCAACGGCAACATTCCATTACATTCCATGATCGTCGTAGTCGTCAACTGGAAGAAATACGTATTAACAGCTAGTATTCCTACTTGCTACAAATACAAAATAGTTATGTAGGATATTAAATTTTGCTGCTGGTTTGAAGAAAAAAAATGTTTCTCTTCCTTTTATTGGAAGGGCTTTTTTGCACGGCAAATATCAAACCTTATTAACAGGAATGGTTACATAGAGACATAATCGCCTAGAGTTTCATGACGATGATAATAATAATGAGAGCGTGTAATAGCATTACTGGAGCTCAAAACATTAATATACTCAATACATGGTCATTATATGATATGATCAGAGAGAGAGAGGCAATGAAATGGTAGTATTAGTGGCAAAAGAAAAGGCTTAAGGCTTTTTGTAAACTCTTCATTTTGCTCGGCTAAAAAATAAGTCTACTTTTAGGCCTTTTAATCAACATTCCATGGAAAGTATCAGAAGTGAGTGGCACCAATAACGAATGGTATAGCTGAGTGGTAACAGCAGCAAATTGGTTGATGGATGCAACACTCAAACATTAGTCGTTCTAGACATGCTCTAATATATCACATTACGACCATACCATGCAGAAAAATACTTTGAGAGTGCTAAAGTTAGAGTACGCAAGTACAAGCTTAATAATAATTATTTGCAAGACAATATTGCTCCTTTTAGTAAAGTGTGTGTGAAATGTACGGAGAACTGTATGGTCTTAATTTCTAGCAATTTGCTAGTGCTTGGGTTTAGCTCCAGTCCACTTGTAACACAATGAACTATTAATATACTGTGGATTTTTTCCGAGAAAAGGAATGTTGATGAAACTTTATTGGAGCAATTCATTGATTCCATTAGAAGCGAAGTTAAAGTGACAATACAAAATGCTTGCGATACTCTTCATACAGTAGCAAAGGGTAATTCCCTTTTATATGACATAAACCAAATGCTCCCATCTAGTCATATCAGATAAACGCTGTAGCAGTGTTATGTAACTTTAATATTGCTAGTCAGCTTATTTATCATATTTATTGAATAATATCAAGTGTGAGTATGTAAGTCTAAATAGTTCATATTCTGTGTATTCATACTAGCAATTAATCAAGTGTCCTGTAATTCCAGTAATGAAAATATGATTAAATTATAATGAGGACGAGCCTTCTTTAATCGAAAATGTTCGCTTTGTAGTAAAAATTGAAAACGGGTTGTTACAAGTTTTTGTAATTCTCGTGAGAATACAGTTAATAACTTCCAGAGATTCTACTTAGCATTGTAATAATACACCTTTTATATGCTGTAATATTATTAAATCTTTTGCATGTAGCTTCCCATATAAAGAAAAAAATGTCCGAATTGTAAACTTTTGCCTTCTTTTTGTAAGCACTCCAGCTTAGCGAAACGTATAACCCTTTATAACATGTCAAAGAATGATGATGAGTGGTTAGGAAAATTGGAAGAGAAATGTAACCTTGTCTAAACAAATATAACTTGTTCAGAAAAGTTTTTTGTAAAAGGAGATGTTTAATTTTGCTCTCCTTGTCATGTACATCAAGTACTCCGAAATATGATTTCCTGGAAAGTTTATCTTGTTCGTATTTTGCACAGTCTGTAACTTTCATGAGAAATGAAGAATTATTGCCAAGTTTGCCTAATAGAATTATTAAACCTTAGTAAGACGATAAGTAAGGTGAGCATTTATAATACGATACGCTATATGAAAACTAACACCGTAATAGTCAAAGAATAGGTATGGCACCCATATCCCATATTTCTGTCATTTAACCCGGTTGAATTGAAGAGAAGGTGCTGAGCAAGAGAATCAAAGAAGGAGGACAAGGCATTTCAAAAGAAATCCCGCAGCTCAAGAAAATCTTTATTTTTCTGTGAGAACAGGGTCATCCTAATGACACGACCATTACAGTTCTTCCAGCTTTTGAATTTTTTTCTATAGGACATGGCAACTAAACCATATAGGCAGTTATCGTATGTATGTGGGTGCGTTGGTTTGGTGCTCACAGTAGTATATCTTATTACAATAAGCATTAAATAAATTTTTATACTTTTGTTGGACACAATGTCGGATTCGAATACAAAAAGTCTATTCCTTTTCATGGAACAAACGATTACAGATCACAAGAAGGAAAAAAGATTCTCAAAACTAGTCGTGGAATATTGAATTTTCATTTGGATCTATAAAACATGCCATTGTTGAAAATGAAGTTTAATGTTGAAGTTATAATGAAAAGGAAAAAATGCTTATTCAAAAGAGGAGCACAATCACCAACCAATAATAAATAGATAAGTATATTTTTCAATTTATAATTCATTACCTAATGGCCTCTTTGTTGAATCATGTATTGAATGCTTAATTTGAGTGAGTATAACTTAAATATATACGCTACCTTCATTCGGCCCTTTTATAAGTTTTCAAATTTATACAATCAGTTATGAATTCAGTTGTTATGATTGAATGTTGCGTAAATAATGCAACCGTAACTGACTATAATGGAGGATTGCCTAAATAAACACAATAATGCAATATGCAATAGTGACATTTGATGAGGTACTATACTTTCTATACATTTCAAATTTCTTGTCAGTGTTTTATAAAATTATACAAGCAAAGTTCGTTAGAGTTATATGTTCCAGTTTATGCAGCTTATTCTCCCGTTTTCCCTCTCTTTATAACAACAAACCTAAACTTATCAATATCATTAACAGGAAAAAACAGTTGAGTCGCGACAGTACGAAACATAATATTTATTAACTTGCTCTGTTGTTAAATTATTTATAAAATTATCAATTAAATTATCAGCACCACCACAATCTGCCATCCGATTCATATTATAAAAAGCTATCAAATCATATAAACAATTTTTGATTAAATGTTGTATAGTGTCCGTTATTTCATTTTCTAGGCTCAGGGAAACTTGTTTACATTAAAATTAGTGTCATCATATGAACACATGCACGCATACTTATCGTTATCACTTGATTTTCATTTCGGTTACAAGTTTAAAACAAATGAAGCGATATAGAAAGTGGGAAAATGTTTATTGCTGTGTCAGATAACATTTCAGTCATATTAGCACACACCCTCATACATATATGCGTTGCATATCACTTCTCTGTATTGATTAAGAAATTACTTCTACTTGTTATTGTTACGGTTGCTCAAAAGTGCTTGTAGAAGTACAAACTTTGAATAAATGACCAGTGCAAAACTAATAACCATAAGCCCTAACAATATAAAGGCGATCAAAAGATCAATACCAAACAACTTCCTTGTAGCATTACTCTCCACACATAACAGTAAAACTACACAATTTGATGGAGCAGACACTATTCAATCAGAAATTTGCACATGCAAAGATAACAAAATGATATGTCTTTTGCTCCAAGTTCCGTTTGCAAACAGGAAAAAATAATAGAGTACAAGAATAATCGTCATCGTGTAAAAAAATAATCATTGATATAGTTTACAGCAACAAACCGAAGAGCTGCTGCTGCTGCAGTTGGCAGTAGTAAATAACAAGATGTTTGCACTATTCCTACTCTACAATCTTTTATGTAACCACAGTAGTGGCAGTAATGATCATAATGATAATAATAAAAATACCAATAAGATCATGCCAAGCTTGCGGATCCCGTAATCAAAACAAGAAGAAAAACTACCTCCTTCTCGAATTCAATAATCATTTCGCAAGAAAGTGAACTTTGCAAACCAACTGGGCATGTTAACAACATAACACGCGGATGAAACAAGACTTACAATCAGCAATAACTATCATCCTCATTATAGTGCATTATAAAATGAGGCAGAGGCGAAAACATTTTCGCGTTTTTTTGTCCTGCCATTTATATATATGTATGTATGCATATATGATAATATCGTGGTTGAAGGTGCAGCATGAGAAACATGCAAACGATGTGCATCTCAACTTGAGAAACATGCACAGCCTGGGCATCGCAAC
>JAHZMV010003624.1:0-10793 GCA_027743765.1 Coecobrya sp. COE2
TGTGACTAAAAATCAAAGTGGTTAAATTGGTCGTTTCCTGTCTGCCCCATGTTAAAAGTGAACTTTAGTCACATGACTGGGCAGACGTCACTGAATATGTTTATTTACTATAATCAAATAGCGACTGCGTAAAATTTTAATACTACTCACACTAGTGTCTACCTGACTGAGCGAAGCGAAGGAAGGTGGACACTAGTGTGAGTGTCAGCGAAGCTGACTACTTGTTTTGTTTCTCGGACAAATGTCAAACAAGGTTCGTTTTCTATTGAACCGGGTATGATGATATTGAGCATGCCACTGACACCTTTTGAGAAGAAGGGAGAGTGCCGAATAAAACAACTTTGAGAAAAAAAATCCGCTTAAATTATTTCTGCAGTTGCATGCAAACTTTTTTCTTGCCAAGTTGATTTCTCATTTTTATTCGCAAGAGTTCAACTTTTGATCGAGTGATCAAGTTACTATTTTGCAAACATCAAATTAAAATGAAGAGAGTTGCATTTCTAAAAAAATAATGACCTGGTTAATGTAGACACATTTGTATGTGGCAAACATGATCAAAATTAAAGTACCGTTATGTTTGTTTGAATGTTCGGGTTACCCTTTTTTCAAGAACTCAAAATGCAAACAAGATGTTACAGTTACTTTTCAACTTTTAAGATTTCACTTTCGATAATTATTCTACTTTTTAAATATTGTTTGACGTTTGATGGGCTCACTTGATGATTGATTGTGATTCTGATATGCGCAACTAAAATAAAATTACTACTGCTGTTATTATTCAGGTGTCCACTTTTGAAAGAGTGACCCAAACTTAATCACAGTTTGTTTTCAAATAATGAAAGTGGGTTTCTTTTGAATGACTGCAACAACAAAAGTTTGTTACAGTTATTTAAAAAAGTAGTAAACTCTCTATGCAACAAGTGCATATGGGTTTCTCTTTACAGAATATAGAAATCACTCGTGAACAACTTTCAAAATTACCGTTGTGACTTTTTAACCAAGCAAATATTTAAACAAGATTTATCTGCATATTATATACTTGCTACTATGCATTTTCCATCCTGTCAATTTGACTTTAAACTGAATAAAATGATTCAGTTTTGAATATCATCGTCACAGTCGACTTTGAAAAGGAGAGTTGCTGCCACCATAATCTTTTCTTTTGCTGCTGCTGCCACCAATTAAAGGTAAAGCCACTTTAATCGTTCCGTTTGTTAAGCTGTGTTGGCTTATTTGTGTGTATTTTCTATATTACAGAAAATCCAGGCGAGGTTGTAATAAGAAAAGGCTATTTACACAGCCTTACTAACGCAAGGCTCCATGGTCTGTTGCTTAACGTGTCAGACTCTGGAGTGAAGGGGAGGGGGTTCGAAACTTACCACAGGGGGATTATTTTTGCTTGTGGTTATAGTGAACTTTGGTTTTTGACGATTTCAAAAAATATGTTTTTGGGGCAGTTTGAGACTTTTTAAAATCACTAAAAAAATATTAAAACTTTTAAGAGTTGAGCTTTTGCTTTTTTTCTATCTTATGCATGTGCTATCGGGATATATTGGCTTGTGTTCACCTCTCATTTAGTTTTGGGATAATTTATTGACTAGTGGGTAGCATGCGACTTTGTGTTTGCTTCTGGATTCTGTGTTGTGAAAAGTTGGTTACATTTTCTACGCAACGTTCAATCTTTCATCAGTGCATGACTTTTTAAAGAGTGAATGTTACTTTGTATGAGTTGATATGTAGTGAGTGTGTGTAGCCGTGAGCTGCTCGGTGGAAAAAACCAAGTGGATGGACGGTGGTCTTTTCATAACAGACCCCAAACAGCTTTTTTGGTTTTCTCTCTGTGTGCGCCCTCTCATATAAAACTGGTTCCGTCATACTTGTGTGAGGGCACGAGTCGTTTCTTTTACTACCGTTTACTGCCATGTGAAATGTCCGCTGCTTCTGTGAACCTTTGCAAGTGACTTTTTTCCAGAAAGTAAATTCTCTCATGAACTTAATTGAAATGCTAGAATGATTTTAAAGAAAATGATTATGATTGTGTGTATGTGTGTGTGCCTGCTAGACAACAGACAAGGTTAGTAGTAAAGTTCTTTTCTGCATCATTTGTTGTACATAAAATTTTAACGATTACTCATAAAACAACAATACTGCGGTATAATACCGAAATGTTCTTCATGATTATTTTGCTTTACTATATTTCTCGCGAAATGCAATAATCTTTTTCTCATGTGGTAGGCACAATTCTTTGCTCATGTTTATTATGCGTATGAAAATTATATAGATTGATGAGGAATGATATGTATGGTAAATAACTCAGAATATAACAACAAAGGCTTGTTTTTTGGGTTTTTATTGTTTTGATATTTTTTTCGGAAGATTTATTCTTTATAAAGTGCATATGTATTGTATTTTCAGTAGATGCACTACCCAAATCATATTGTAGTGTGTATAAAATTCTTTTCTGTAGCACAACTACTTTTTTTACTATGAATTGTTTGTGATCAATGGCCATTGATAAGTTATAAAGCAATAATAATTGGTACTAATTAAACTAAGAATCCAATTTGGATTGAAATAAACTATAATTTTAAACTAAATTATACATTTCTGATAAAAACTAAAATATTATCTATAATCGTAAACATAAATATATTATGATAAAATTAACTAACCTAAACAAACAAAGTAAAATTTAGGAGTTGTTGTGATGCTGGTGTTCATAGTTCCAAGTGTGCAGAGATGATCGAGATGGGTTGGTGTGTAGGCACTCATCAATTGAAGGTCTAAAAATACAGACAAAGCTTGCCATTTTAAATTGCCAATCCAATTTTTAAATTACTTTAAATTACTCACGTTTAGTCGAAATATCCAAACGGGTAGCTTTCAGTGTGGCTAATCCAATGTCGGTCGTCATTCTCAAATGTTCTGAGTTCATATTTTGTCCGTTTGATGGAGGGGTTTTGGCGATCAACGACACTAACGTCGTACGTAATCCCTCCAGAGTAAAGTGCATCTCGCAACTCATTGTGTGAAAGTCCAAGTTGCTTCCTGGCTCCCGTTACGTTGCTGGTGTTTCCGTCACAGGCGTCACATCCATACTGATCCTTGTCAATGCAACTGGGACAGGATGAAACGATCGAGTAGCACTTTTTATTCAAAGCTATAAACTCTGAAGCGTGGGTGTACTCCAACTTGAGCATCCCTGGCGTTTTTCCCATTGTTGCTTGATCCGTCTCCAGAATGGCAATCTTTTTCAAGTCTTCCAAATATGTTTTGTTGTAATCATTTATGGAACAGACAAACGAATCTGTATTTATCAAACAGCACTGGATTTTGTCACCAAACACTGGCTGAATATGGTCATAGTACGCAGTGTAAAGAAGATTCTTTGAAAGCTGGAGCACGGTCCAACCAATGAACGGATGTTTATCCAAGTACACCTTTTTCTTTCGCTGTTTTATTATTGCAAAGTTTTCATGGATTGGTTCTGCATCCACAAAGCGACTGCTTGACAATAAACGCTCTGCAGTTTTCTCATCCTGTACCAATCGAACCATCAGATCATTTGGCCTTTGTAAATTTTTCCCAATGGCCATATTACCAATATTCTTGGCCAAGGTCTTGTGTAGTTTCGTTAACGCTTCATTTCTAGCAATTGTGCATTGTTCCACAAAGGGAGCCATGTACTTTTCGGTTTTATATGTTAGAACATTGTCAACAGAAACCAATTTCATTCCAAGTCTGATGAATGTCTTGAGTAGCCTGATGTGCAGCCACTGCTTTGTTTTTGTGTTCTGGTCCAAAACAATCCTGTGCACTTCCCTGTCAGACAAAATCGTTCTTCCGTCCAGGATAATGTCCTCTTTTGTCGGAACCAAAGGGAAGCTCATTGTCTTTTTCTTAATTTCATTTGGATATTCTAGTGTACACTGGATAGCATAACCATTCCCATCCTGTTCATCGACAGCGTACACATTAAACTCTTTTACTTTTTCTGGAGTGAGTAACCGGTACTCACTCACGGGCATATAGTCTCCCACACATTTTAAATATAATGAAGCAAAATCGACAGATAATATTTCTATACGGTCTGAATCAGCAACATTTTTGTTGCCAAGCCGTTCTGAATTGGCCTTCACGTGCTTACATGTAAGCAAAGAAATTCCTCCAAGTACAGAAGATTCCAATATTTTTATCAATTCTAGGTTTTTTATGTAAGAGTACAGAGGCTTGCTGATATAATTGCTCACAGAGTGAGCAAATGCTGGCAGACCTCCGTCATAAAGCGGTACAAGACCAAAGTTTTTCTTTCCCCATTTGTTGTACGCCTCCATAGCGGCCTTGGTAATGAAGGTGTTTGTCCATGAGCAAACTGCTGCATACTCTTGCAACGAAGAACATTGTTGAAACACGGCAACGGACCGTGCCCACTCTTCCCTTGACGGTTTCCTTCCCAATTTTAAATCAAAGTAATCGCCGTCTTCCAGTGATGTCCTCTCCCAACCGCTACCATCGACAATCAGTGTATGAGGAAAGAGTAGGCCATGTTTTGCAAGATTAAAGACAGAGTCGTTGCCCAAATGCTGGCGCAATGGTTCCAGGTCATTGTCATCAAGCATTTCGGCAAGCTTATACAACGGCATATTTAGGTGACTTTGGCTATCCATCATACTTGCCTTTTTCATCATGGTCATGCTGTTGATTTCGCCATTTCTTCTCGGTGAAATATACATTTGCTTAATGCGGCCTGGTGACGCCTGCGACAAGATGCATTGTGCTGTAACTTTTGCAAATCCATGTGAAAATGCGGGAATATACTCCTTTGGCTTTGCATTCAAGTTGCAAATGTTGCACAAGAATGATACCGGTGCTCTACAGTTGTGGTCGTGATGTAGACAGAGATAACGCCCAGTTCCTTCACCAACCAATAGCCCACAACAGTAGCAAGTTGCAATAGCTCTTACATTCACCTTGTCTTGGTCGGTTGGGCAAAGGGGAAGTGGGTTTTCTGCCATTTCGTCTAGGAACCCTAATGATCGCACAAGGATTTCCCCAATCAAATTTTCAACTGGGTCGGTTTCATTTATCCACACTGTTTCAAATTTTGCTTCTCCATTTGCGTTGATTCCAATCATTGTAAAACCAATAATTTCCAATGCTGTACTAAAGTGTTTCTTGTTCCTTGTTCCGAATATTACGTCAAAGTAAATCCTTCCTGCTGGCTCAACCAACTTGTGCAAATCCTTAAATCTGTACTCATCTTCTTTTGGATACTCGTAGTGAACACCTGCAGACTTGTAACACAATTCCTCGTGGTCAGTGCTACGTTGGAGGGTGCTACAAAATCTGCATACTTTGATAAATCGATCCTTTCGTTTATTCAGAAAAGCCACAATGTCAAGTATGCAGACAAAGTGCAAATCCCCATAAGTATCCTCTTGCAAGTCTTCTGGCAAGTCTGTCTTTTTTATAAGAAGCAGGTTAACATGATTCGCAGCCATTATTGTGGTTTGTCTGTATGATTTTAAGCCATTTGTTGTCGTGTCATGTTCATAAATAGAAATTGAAATGTCATTTTCCAATTCCCACTCGTCGAGAAGATTAATGTCCATACCACCATTTGGGTTACCCACATATTTTAATTGCCTTTCTTCCTTAAATTGATTATAGTTGGTGGGGGTCTCAAAATATCTTTTTAGTCTAAACCTTTCTTTTCCTGAGACGGCTGCCAGCATTTTTGGTACAAACAGAGAACACAAGACACTCAACTCGAAGCAATTATCCGTAACTGTTTTGATATTTAAAAGTCCATGGCGGTATTTCAAATGAGGAATAGCAATATATGCACGTACAAGTCGCGGCTTGTACTTTGTGAAACCTATTCCTATCCCATTTACATACTCGACACTGAGTCCAGAAACTTCATTTACAAAAAGGGTTAGCAAAGCGTCAATGTGTTTTGTGCAAGTGTCAATCACTCTATCAGAAAAGTTTTCACTTAGAATTTTTTGCGGTGAGCTGGGATATCTAGCATTGTAAATTTCACCAGAGGTCTTGTGCTTCATCCTTAGAAAAAACACAAGTTTCATTGTGACAGCAGTATGTGCCACCATGAAAAGTTTTATAATATTTTTCAAATAAACCCGCATACTATCAACGGCAGGTTTTAACTCTTTAAAGCTTTCACTTTTGGGAAACTCGTACTCGTAATAAGTAGTCAAATCACGAAATGCTGACGCCTTTCGCTTAAACACAAGCGTCCCGTCCTCTTTCACTGGTTCTCCAGCAACTCTACCAATATCACTCGGAGAAAAGCAAGCGTGGGTGGACTTGTCCAGGAAACTGTTTTCACAAATTTCACATTCGTGGGTGGAGAGGTAGTGCTCACTCATCATTTCCGGATAATCAGTAGTAAAGTCACACCGTGGTACGTCACAACAAAGGTTTAATTTAGCATCACAGAGGTGATGCTTTTCTTTTCGAATATTTTCCATTGTTAGAAGTCAACAGTCAGAGTTTCAAATTGATACTGAGAGAAAAATGGCAAAGCAGTGGAGTCGTATATGAGTATTTATGTTAAGTTGCTGAAACACATTTGCTCATGGTTTGTACTGGTGAAACAATTGAGACAAAATCGACAAACGGAAATGCATCTGTTCTTGTGCTTTGAGCCAACCATAGCTAAAACATCAATTACGCTAACTACTTTCATGATGTTTTGTCGGTCATCACCCTCTCCATAAACAAAAAGTACGTTAGCGTGATCAGGGGTTAACGTATTTGGTGTCCGTACTGCCTTTACAACTTTTGTAGCCGGATCAATCTCCCAGATGGTCAGCGTCAGGTTATTCTCCTCTTCATACTCTTTTATCGAAAATACGTTTGTTATTGAGACAAGGCTTACTTCCTGTGTTTTCCGTGCCCAGGTGTCCGGTGATTGTAGAAGCCTACGTACTTTTTTCTTTTCGTTGTATTTTGCTGTTGAAATGTTCATTCCTTGTACAGTTATTTCACTCCACTTTATACTACAGAGCACTGCATAGTCAAAACACAAGATGCTCCGTTCGCTAATTTCACAGATCCCATAAATATTATGTGTCAGTTGGGATGTAAAGCCAGCAAACTGTTTTGACAACAGTATGCAACGTATCTCATCTTTTATTACTTCATTTCTAAAATAAAATTCTACTGGCATTGTCGATGTAATCAACAAGTTTGCCAGTCTATCCACTCGGGAAAGGGCAACGTACATGCTAGCTTTATCCAAATTATCCAAGCACACGACAGTTTGCCCCATTGATTTTGATTGTGAACGGTGTATTGTAATTGAGTACGAATTTAACAAATAATATCGATGCACAAACAATTGACAATTTTGATGAGGACAAGTTATTGTTTCCTTGTATGGAAATATTGGCACTGTCTTTTCATTTCCAATCGTACGACCCATATATTCAGGGAAATGGACCATAACAAAATCAGGAAAAAATTCATTTGATGTAAAGTAAGCACTTTTTAAAACTCCTTCACTGGAGTTTATCAAGTTTGCATTGATCGCTTCATTGCGAATAAGCATCACTTTGATATCTTTCCCATAAAAGAAAGAAGGAAACTTTCTACTACATTTTTCACAATAAGGGTCGAGAAAGGGTTCAATCTTTTTAACGGAAATATTTAACTGATTAATATACTTTTTATTATAGTCCAAAACTTGTTTATTGGAATAAAACAATCTAACTGCATGTTTGAATTTTATAATTTCATTTTGTGAGAGTAGAGACTCTTGTCGCTGTTTCAGATTGTTTAAATCCCTTTCGGTTATTTTGGATTCGTGTAGGTTATAAAGTATACTGGCCCACGCTGGATCATCACACTGACGCACATTCTCACTTAAAGTTATAAACTCTGAATCCTTATAAAAGTTGAAGCCAATTTTGGCAAGTCGTTCATCGTCACTGCCTGCGACAGTTTCCGCAAAGAGCCTTGTCCCTTTACAAGGAGGGAGCTGTGCAACATCCAAACTTAAGACTACCGAATAGCCACAACCCCTCTCTCCCTTGATATAGTTTATTCTTTCAATCACAATTCCCAAAAACTCACAACTGACCATGGAACTTTCATCAATGACGAGGATTTGTAAATTTCTTATTCGTTCTTTCACTTTTGGAGACGTGTCCATGTGAATCATTTCTTCTGGACATTTAGACAGGTCATAGATTCCTAGGAAACTATGTAAAGTCATTCCCTTAATTTGACGAGCGGCAATTGCGGTTGAAGCAAACAGTGCGTACCTGACCCCACGGCCCTGCATATACGAGGCCAAGACAAGTAGAGTATATGATTTCCCACTTCCGGCAAATGCTGATACCACACAGTTTTTACAATTTCCTAAAATTGCTTGCTTTACAATACTTTTTAAAACTGTCAAGCAAGACCGCTGGTCACTTGTCAACTTTTTTAAAAACATAAGGTGGTGGTTTGGCTGATAGACATTAGTCTTTTGCACGTTTCGTAAAAAGTTTCTCATGTCAGTAAAATTACTCATGATTGAGCTGTCGTAGAAAAACGACTGAACCCGAGTATATATTTTGTAACATATTAAGTACAGTCTCTGAAAAAGAACAATAAAATACGTTACGTTGTTTTTGTAGGTTTTGTAGAACAATGACTGATGTAACGTTTAACACCTGGTACGAGTAAAGACAATGACTTTTGGTGGGAAGCAATATTATAATGAACCGTGATGCAGATGTTACAACTGCCGTGCCAATAAAAATATGCTAATGCTAAACACAATTTCCGTTCTTACAATGCACTATTACGTACCTAGACAATGTTTCGCATTGACACAACAAGTTGATAATAAATATCTGCGCAACAGCAGCACCTCTTTTTCAAAGCATCTCTTTACATAGCTGTAAATACCGCAGCTCTTCCGTCTAGTCAAATCTAGGAAAAACTTGCTTTGCATAAAAAATCAAGTACAAAATTCCCTTTAATCTGCTTACAACAAAAGCTACCGTTGAAAAAATCATTTCAAACAAAAGAAACATTAAAATAATTTATTGGTTATTATTTTTTACACAGGAAAATCTGTCATATCGCACCAAATCTTTTTTTTTTTGATATTTGATAATTGAGTCGGTAGCAATAATTGCATTAAATGATTCATTCACTCACCTGTATGTTCAAAATATATTGCACACTGAATACACAGTAGTGTTGTTTAAATGGGAGAACACTTTAAAAAACTGACTAATTAGGAATTCTCATTAACGGCGAGCTGAGCTCGCAAGTAGCCAGCTCCGCTGGCCTCTTCAATTAGTGACACTGACATGAGCTTCGCTCAAGTCAGTGTCACTAATTGAAGAGAGAGGTAAACATGTCATACTTCTATTTCTCACTGTTAACATAAGCAGGATAGGCATTATAATGCCCTTCATCCCCAAGGGGTATACCCTCCCACATTAAAATGATTTCCAGTCATGTGACTAAAGTTCACTTTTAACATGGGGCAGACAGGAAACGACCAATTTAACCACTTTGATTTTTAGTCACATAATTTAACGTTAATAGGTATTGCGGGGAAAGGCGATACTTTTATTCTTACTGTTATATTATTATATACATCGTGGGTGGTCAACCTATCCAATTACGAATATTCTGGTATCCTTAATAATGAGCAGTTAAAATAGTTTGAAATGTACATAATAATAAAATAGTTTCAATTATCCTGACAATTGAAAGTAGCCTTAAATATGGAATAAGTAATAAATGTCCATCGCCCTTTAATTTTATCTCTTGCGTTACTATATTTAACTAGGAATTAACCGTAATTTTTAGTTTAATGAGGCACATAATATTTTGAATTTATTGAAGATTAAAATTAACTATACCTTTTTTGCGGTAAATTGCTTGCACTCATATGAAAAATAATTTCAAATGTGATTCGTTTCAGTGATCAATAATAAATTGAATTATATGTCACATAAAAACCTTATCGCGGTTCCCAACTTTGGAACATTTGCAACAAAATATATTAAAACATGCATCAGGAATGAGGGAGGATTTGCCAATATTTTATGTTGCATCATAAAATCATATAATGGGCTTGAATATGCTGGTATTCTAATTAGTGCGCCTAAGTTATTTCCTTGTAACATTGATAAATGCACCACTGTCAGATTAGTGTAGATTTCCTTCAACGCAGACTACGGTTTCTATATTGGTGCATAATTTGAAATCAATCAAATTTCTACAATTGGTCGGACTATTGAGTTTTTAAATCTTGCCTGTTATTGGGAACTGGCACTTGGATAGTGAAAAGATAGAAATCCTGGTTTAATTAGGTACAAGGGAGGATTTCCATTATCCTTGCAAAAATGGCTTGGATTTTGAAAACCTTTCCACCAACCGTGCATGGATATGGTTTACCTTTTTGCATTAAGTCCGATAGTGAAACATTCAGGATGGCATTGCAGACTGGTGAATAGTGATTTCAGGAGTCAGTCGTCAGTAGTGATTTCTGATAAGCAAACTGTTGTTGGCTGATGGAACAAGAAAATGGTTTTTCACCTGAAAGTGAGATTTATAGATATGGGAGCTTGAAATAATTAATTTGGAACTTGGGCCGATTAAATAAAATATCTTTTCATGGCGAAAAAACAGCAAACTAGCATCGTTTTTGTTCGGATTTATTATTTTATTAACTATATTAATTATTATAAACAAAGTTCTGATGGAAACGAATCATTGGCAAACCATTTGAATGGAAATTAATTATATTGATATAA
>JAHZMV010003625.1:0-14549 GCA_027743765.1 Coecobrya sp. COE2
TTTTATATTTTAGAGCCTAGGAAATAGTTTTAGTTTAGTAGTTACTTTCCTTGTAATTTGTTTCCTTTTATAATATTGTGAAATGTTGAAATTAAAAAAATAAAATATCAATTTGTCGTTTTGTAAATTGCATTTTCACTTCTTGCTTTGAGACAGACGGCATTGTGCAAACCTTTCACTTTTCATGGTTCTGCTTTTACCTTTAACATTCCTTTAATCTTAGCCAAGATGATTCTATTAATATTTGTTATGTGTATTGTACAGAAGTGACCATGGATCATTGTGTACCCCTGTGGAGGTTTTTTATGTTCGGCTCCTGTTACGTTTTACTTGATTTTTATTACATGTAAGTGTGTTCATATACTTATGTGTTCTAAATAACGACAGGCTATTTATTTAACCAACCCTGTTGTTGAAGATAGCTCAACTATCAATGTACATGTGAGAGAGCCTTTCTTATGAATAAGAAACTCAAGCTGTTCTCTAGAAATTGCTGTTCCTCTTTTTTAAACTGGCCTGGGAGACTTTATGTATGCCGTGTCTACCAGCTCGTAAATTCTTGTTTATTAAACAAAGGCCGTTCACAACAACAACAGCAACAAGCCAGCAATAATAATTCTTTGTTCATGTAATATTAGCCCTATTGTTGGACAACTTGATATAGCAATTTTTCATCTGCTACAATTAAGTTAAATGAAATTTAGCATGGTTAATTAATATTCACTCATAATTCATAAAAATGGTATGTGTTTGTAAATGAGTAAGATAAAAAGGGCAACTTAATTGGACTCGTTTTTATTATTTAATGTAAATAAAAAAGATTTAATATATGGTCAAGAAACATAAAAATCCTCTTGGGCTGGAGTAATTTCAAAGGAAAGAAGTTATCTTAAATGCATACCGTGTTATTGGAATGGAAGAAGAGCACCAGCAGCATCAGTCTATCACCTTAATTATTGTAATTACAAACAAGACATTGTATATCGCACATTTATGACCAATCTTCTGCGATATTATAGTGGTGTTCGTTAGTTCGTCTTGTGATAGAAAAGATAGAGGATCCGCCGATTAAACCGTTCATCAATTGATGATATCACTTTCTGATGCATGTACAAACACCCTGCCCACAAAGCAATAGAACAGCCCATGTCTGTCTATCTACATCATATAAGAAAAAGATCACGGGTTTTTCGCATATTCATGTCACAAAATTAGTAGAAAAAAAGAAGTTTTCCCCTTTTGTTGTTGCTTCTTCTCCGTCTTCTACTCAAACTGCTTCCATTCAAAGTGTATTGTTTTTCTTCTCATTTGTATACCCTCCGCATAGTATATATAACGTGCATATAAATGACTTGTAGAGAAAAGAGGAGAAATTTAATTCTAAATTTATGTTTTAATTAAGAACCTGATCCGCGCACTTCTGTTCCTTCACTAAATCTTAAATTTACATATTACTCTGTACTCCATTATTACTGTATAACGCGCACACAACGCACATTACACAACAGCATGTAGGTATTCTCAAATCATCATCGTCGTCTTCATTTCCTTTCTCGTTCACGATTTGCGCTGTATACTAACCAACCAGCCAGACCAGCACTAGCAGTAACACGCTGATGGTTTCTGCTCCTTGCCACTTGCATTTACAACTTACAACAGCATTGTTAAATATTAGATATAAAGGAGAACTCCATGTTATCCAGTCGTTTATGATGAATGCATCTTCCATCGTTTCGTACATTTACATATATAGGTACCTATATAATACTGCAGACTATGGAGTTTGAGCATCTAGAGTGAGTGGCATATAGTCGCCATATCATTGCTCAGAGCAATGAATTTACATGAGAAAAAAACCAGTCTTGTATCTTGTCTTTAACAAAAACCTTGTATGCTTACATTACTAGCAAAAGATGATGAAAAATAAAAGGAAAAAAGGCTGGTGTAATGAAGAAGAGAGAAAATCAAGAAAAACCATCGTCCATTTGTCAGTAAAATTCTTTTTAAGCTTACAACAATGTGTAGCATCAAGCAGTAAGCGAGTTTTTTAGAAATGCGGAGCCTTCTCTTATTATTAACCACTCGCCCACATTTACGCAGCGATATAAGGATATATTGAGTTCATATAAAGATATATGCATTTCAGCACATCATCTTCAGATCTTACTTATACCGCTGTACACACTTCATCAGTTACACAATAGCCTGTGCTTTCCTTCAAGGGAAAGAGACAAAACCACGCCTTAATCTATTTGTATAGGTATTTTACATGATTGCGTAATCTTGTTGAAGAATGAGGAATGTATGCAGTTTACGTACTCTAATTCATAAATACATAGTAGTATAAAAGTCCTCCTTTGTTTGTGGCGTAAATATACCTTTTCGTCAACCAACATGATACGTAAATATATTTTGTATAAAGGAACGTTTGTCGTCTGCGTGTACAGTACGCGTTTTTTTGTTCCTCTACTTTTTCATCAAATTACTGAGTTTCTTCGAAGAAAAACCGTTTGCCAAAGGGAAACAAAAGAGTAAGCGACCAGTTTATGTCCTATTTTAGGTACAAATCAAACAAATGCTTGCCTTTGGTATCGACTTGGTAAAAGGTTTTTTTATTCCTCCATTTGTAACAGCAAGCCTGCTGAATGCATTAGTCAAACCACATGCATATTCTATGATATGTAAATGTGTAGTCGTTGCCTCTCTTGTTTTTTCCCTTCAGTCTAATCAATCGATCAAACTTGAGAAACACTAATAGACTCAAAAAGAGATTCATTAGTTAGTGTGTTTGTGTTGTGTAAATCGGTATTGCCATTCCCTTACAAAATAGTCGCCTTGTTCCGCGTACTGACAATTCCTACAATCTAGGTATACACCCTATTTCTCTAGTTTTCTCTATGCGATCCGCTGTCCCTATAACTTATTCCTTTGATTTGGTCTCCCATATCAGTTCTCAATCTTAGTAACTTTTAATTGAATACTTATGTAAAGACAGGATAACTCTAGGGAAAAGTGTGTGTACAGACAAACATATAATATATTCCTATTGTACTCGCTAGAGCTATGTATATGTCAGAACTTGAAGAATGGTCGAAACTCTATTTTTTATCAGAAACAACAAAAAAGTCCAAGTTAGTAAAGTAAAGAGTTTTACTTTTGCTTGTTTTGTTTCCATCCAGCCGCAACCAGCCTATCTACGAGATGACAATGAAAAGAAAAAAAAGTTTCCCTAACTTGTCATTAGGCTCGATAGAGTTTCTCCAACATTGGTTCATGTTCTTATTTCTTATACAAAAGACAGAAAACTTTTGAAAACATTTTATGTACGACTGGAAAAACAGAGAAGGAAAAAGTGGTCATTCATCATTGTTTCACTACTATCATTGGACACCAGTATCATGGTATGTATCAGCTGTGAATTATTTCTTCTCTCACACAGTTCATGCATTATTGTGTGTATTTTGTGTATGCTAGTAGTCTCCAGTAAAGTGAAAAGGCAGAGGCGAATGGGACATGCCTGCTAGACTTGATTATGATAATATTATATCGGACATACTGAGAAAGAGCTAGAATAGATAGAGAGAAAAGCCGATTTCAGGTGTGTAATATGTAGGTATTCACTCATCATGATGGAGGAAATAAATGCAAAGCCTTTATTATTTTGATAGTTAGCAGCATGTACTCATCCATCAAAGTCAAACCGACCAGAGTGCCACGCTATTATTTTTCTGCTGTTGGTTTTTCTATCATCATAATGCCATCTCCTATTATAATCTTGAAAACGGCTTGACCAGAGCAGGAGAAAATAATAGATGTGTAAGCTGATGGATTGTGTGAAAGGGCGAGAATCGGGATCGGATGCGACAAGGCAATACAAGGACGGCCATTTGGCTGGACTCTACCACGACTGATGATGATACACCCAACGAATATGCGACACGATAAGCTGTATAATATATGCCAAAAACATTTTCAGTTTTTACCTTTGGAGCAATGTACAACCATACACGTATCTACATTATAATACCGCTTTGTTCAGTGTTGGTTTGGTTCGTTAATAATTCATTGCATTAGTCATAGATAGACGGGCTGACTGGACATTCTGGTAACGAAATGAGAAACAGAAGGCACGCAAAGCGAATAATGGAAACGCATACATAATAATAATCATCGTCAGCAGCATCATTACAATACACTTAATGGATATTCAGAGTCAGTCAAGCAAGACCTTACCTTTTTTCTCTATGCTTGTATTTCTTCTTATTATGATGATATTATGATGACTACGCTTGTTCTGCATGCGAGCGACTCAACTGGTCTTTCAATTGAATTGGATGCGATATAGATAATAATAATAATATTATGGTGGTTGTAGGCTCAAAATTCATGTTTTTGTTTCTCCTTCATTCACTAGTAAATGTAAAAATGCATTTATTTGCTCCTGCCTACATTTAAAATGCATGTAATGATTATTCACACAATTTGATAATGCATTTATGTAGGCATCTCATACAAAGAAAGTAAATTATAGACTGAAGATGGGCCTACAAAGTATACAAGTGATATTTATTATCTATATAACATGCCTATACACATACATTGTACGCGTTGATATATAATTCAGTGTATTGCATGCCGTGCGGCAGCTCATCATCATCATCGTTCCTCGCAGTTAATTTATACGAATTCCCTTTCACAGTAGTAGGTGAAGATATATTGCTTCATTTACTAGCTCAACTCAACTCTTATTCTTGACTGGTTTCTCTTCGTTGCTTGTACTTGTGATTTTCCGTGCTGTTGTAAACCACCATTACTAACTAGTTATCGTGTTTCACAGTGAAGCTTAGCGCCAAATGAAATGCACAGTACTATGAACGGAAAAATGGCAAATGTGCAGGAATGAAACGATGATGATAATGTTGGATGGTAAAGGTAAGCATTCATTGTCGTAATCAACATCACTGTAATAAGATTACAAACTTTGTTGTTTCAATAGCTTTTTAATGAACCTCTTGGTCAGAAAACAACATCAATAATTGCCTTTATGCAAACATTCAAACAGTAAATGGTAGAGATATTTAGGAGGTGCCTACTTTTATGAAAATGACCTTACTACTAGTAATGATGTAAACAATAAGTTATGTGCTGTGAATGATACCTTTTGGAAACAACAGTATTGATATTTATCTCGATTTTAGTTACACCACGTGCGACTATAGCTAAAATCAAAGAAAAATACATACATGAAGATACGAAATTAAATATTAAATGCATTCTGCAGAACAATTTCTTAGCTTCAGAAACTTGAAGGATGTTCGTCACTGTCACACAAAGTGTTTAAATAGTTGCTACGTATCAGTAGTGGAATTCTTAAAGAAAGTAAGAAGAGAATGTTCAGCATATATAGAATATACCCAACAAGCCAAAATGTAAAAAAGTGGCAAAAGGAGACAACTGGGGTAATGTAAGAGGGGTTCATACAGATAAACAATCAACATTTCTAATTAAAAAGCATATTATTAGGGAATATTCAGAGCCAAATCGAATAATTTGTGATGGTGACACTGGATAATGTGGTTCATCGTTCCAGCTTATGAATTGGAAAATGAAAAAGTTTTCCACGTGTTTAGACTATAGAAGGACAAGCATGTAACAAGCATTCAATAAATAGCTTCCGTTACTAAAAGAATGATAGGAGAAAGCTATATAGCAAAGTCAGCAAAGAAAAAAGCACCAGTTTGTGTTTATACGGATTGTTTTTGTTTGACCGTGACTAATAAGGTATACGAGATGACTACAAATCATACGAACATTGTTCAAATTACCTCCTTTAAAGCATTTAAATAAGTTGTCAGATTTCAAGTATTTACTCAGCTGACACAGGAGATGAGTTATTATTTTATTACTTGGGATAATTTGTTGAGTATGAAGGTATCAAGTAGATATGTACCTATGTAGACGTACAGGTACATAATATAGGCATACATGCACAATCTACATATACTGCAGCGAACATGTACATTCAACCTTTAGGATAACTGAACCGACTGTTGTTTGGTCATGAAGACCTATTTTAAACAAATTCAGCCATACTGCCAGAAACAATGGTATGTATTTTTTGCGTGGGAAGGGTCCGAGAGATGTGGGATGTAGTCTACATCATGTAGAATAAAAAAGAAACTTCTATATACATCTGAAATGCAATATTCCAATAATGCATCCATTACATGGCGCAATACACAATAGCAAGGTTGTCAAAAATCTATAAGAGTAAACAAAATGGTTGGTATTTAACCTTGCACGCATCGCGGAACCAGTGGAACCTTGAAGTGGAGTGAACCCGTGAAGCACAAGACCATCTGCACTTTTGAGAAATCATTTAGCCAGTAATATCATATTTTACTAGGCGTGTGGAATAGAGATCTGAAGAAAATTTCAGGGAGATGGGAAGACGACACTTTCATGGGCGACCACAATAATATGTAAAATTATATGTAACAATGTAACTCACTATGTGGAACTAATAAACAAGAACACGAAAGAAAATCATGATCAACACCATTGGTCCAGGTTAGAACCTTGACTACAGCATTCCTGTGAAAACTATAGAATTTTATCTTGAATGTCAATGGCACCATAGCAATTTCTACCAAATTTCTCCCCAGTAATAAAATTTTATCAGATTATCTCACTTCCTTAATTTTGAGACAACGATTGAAGGAGCCAGAAAGATCTTTGACATATATCATCTAAATGACGAAACAACTACTGTTTCTATGCATTTACAGTTTTATTCATGAAAATTCTCAAATTACATAAGTACCTTAAATAAATTCTAAATTTGTCCACATATTATATCATTACAAAGAGGTGTTGAAAGTGTAAGAGATTACGACCAATAAAATTCTGCGGTTCTGTTAACGATTAATGGGACGTACATAAAGTGCAAGATGAAAGATATGTCATAGCAGACAAAGTTGAAAGAAAATATGAAAATACTCTGGAAAACCAAAATCGTTAAAAAGTTGGTCGTTATTACGGCTTGTTTATGAAAATGTCACGTCTGCAAACAATATAAGTTTAATTACTTACTAATTTGTTTTGAAAAGGATTATCATTCTCCGCAGGAGTTTCATTATACTATATATGCAATGAGCATCGCATTTCAACAAAACATTTAATTGAAATAATTTTAAATATAATGCAATTCCATTTCTTTCACAGGAATAGTTGAGAACAGACTGAACGTAAATGTTTTATTGACAATTTCTACAAGTGCAATCCTTTTTTCGCGCAAGTAATGATGGGTTTCATTTCACCATGAGAATTCCATCTAAATATCATCCCCACATTAGTCCAATCACTAATATTTAGCAGTTGCCTATACTAAATTCATTTCATCACCACAAATATTTCAACAAAAAAGAACGAGAAAGGATAAAATCTTTGATTATATATTATACAAAATATTTATCTCACTCATATAGCTAATCTCTATTAATCAAAAATGGTCTTAGCTATCAAATCTGAGACGAATTAATTCTTTCTCTTACAAACTCTTTTCGCGTAAAAATTTTATTTCAGAAATGCGTCACCAAATGCTTATTTTATTTTATTGTAGTTGTGGTCTCCTATTCAAACGATTTCCCCCTTAATCTGTACAAACTATTTTGAATTCTGTTCTATATGGGTGATGGTTACTGGTAAATTTTCCAGTGTATTTTAAACATTGCATCTTATTCTCCCTATTTTTCTTTTCAAAATATTCATTTGAATATTCATTGAAAGGCATTCCAAAATGTAGAGCTCCTTGGTTGATTTTACATTAAGAACGCTCACATAAAATTACATTAAAATGAAGGGATAATATTTACCATTACTGGTTGTAAATGAAAGTTATCTAATCCGAAAAAAACTTTCAATTTCACGGTTGTGAATCCGATTCAACTCGAAGTGTTCTATTGGGGAACATTTTTCTTCACATTTCATACACTAGCTGTGCATTGAAAAGAAAAGGGTAAAGCGAACTATTTTATGTCTTTTCCCATGCTCAGGAGTCAGACCGGAGAACAAGATGCCTTAGAGAAGCAGCTTTGTGCATTCATGAATGAACGTATCATTTATGCTTATTCTTTACAACAAGGAATTCTATGTCCTAAAATATTGACGCAGGTACTTGTTATGCTATAATATTCCAAGGTTGATTAATACTATCAGCATCACTATTGTTTTTATGCTCATTAAAAAGCGCTAAAAAGTTTTGCACTTGTTCTCATGTTCCATATCTCTTGCTAAAATCTCAAACTATCTGAAACATTTCACCCAAACACTTTTAGTTTAAATTAAAGAAAATAAGAGCCAAATACAATCCTTCCAGCCAGTTATACTTACAGTATGTTATATAGTTATTGGAAGAAAACAAAACCTTAAGGAAGCCAACTAGGCAAGAAAAAGTCGTGAACAAGAGTTCTTACAATAAATTTTCTAACCAAAAATTCGGTATTTTATTCAAAACTCGTATGCATTACTGTGTATCCTACCATTGTTTAAGCATTGTGCTCCACAGCACGACCAGAATTACTTTAGGAGGTTTATTAGACTTCTTCTGTTTAAAATTGCATAATTATGGGCTCCTGATGCCAGCATTAGAATGTAATTAACATTGCTCATTAATCAACATTACACACCAAAGCGGGCAAAGTTCCTTTACAAAGATTTTATATATTATGCTATATTAAGCTTATTACGTACAATGTTATATGCATATAATATATACACATGTATGTATTACGATCCAGTGGTTGTCTTGCTGTTCATGGCCCTATACTGAACTCAATAGGAAAACGAGACTGCAAAACTCTGTTGTGTTGTTGTGAACAGAAAAGTTGTGTTGGCGTTTCTGCCTTAGCTCTTGCGTTTGTTTTAGGATAAATTATAGTCATTTATTAAGTGACTAAACGAATGAGTATTTTCATACGGTTTCATATATTGCATTTCGCCCTGCTTGCCTCCGTTTCTGTCTCTCCTCCTCTGGATAGTTTTTAGGCAGGAATATTACTAGAACTAACATGGAATTTAAATTTAAATCCCCCAAGAGTACAAATGGTCATAAATTCCACAATACTTTATTTTGTAACCCTTCATTTTGGTATTGTGTTGCATTGTAGGTTCCGTATAGTCATGTAAAAATGAAAATGAGTATTTATGTAATATTTCCATTATTTTGTCAGTTCGTAAATTCGACAAGTTTGGTGACTAAATATTTGATTTTACTGGTTTGTTTATGACACTTTTTGATCCAAAGAAAATGCTAAATTCAAGGAAAGAAATAGAATTTACTACATTTATATACTGTCACTCAAAATTGTATTTGCTCATCAAGAGCTAACCAATAAATCGCTTTCTATTTACATTGTATTGTTACGAACAGACAAACCGTTCTAGTAAGAAGTTTGTCTTCGTACAAACTTTATTAATCATAAGAATGGAATCTTCTAATAAATCATGCTCATTAACTGAGAATAAAAAAGAGAGACTACAATATCCAGTTGCAACTGTTCACACAAAATCATTTTTCCCTAGAACTGGTAATAGTTGGTACAAAAATACTTTTTAAAGTTCCACATGCATGTACTGGAGAAAGAATTCGGAAGAAAACGGTGGTGTGGTATCCTCTTCCGTTTTTCTTATTCTTTTTTGTTGTTGATCATTGCACCCGGTGGACTGTAAATCATGACACTTTTCGCCCTCCAGTTATAAAATACAAGGACGGATTTTAGGGAAGAAAAGCACGATCAGTACAGCTAATGGCATAAAGCGGTTACCACAACATTAGATGCAATATATAAAGAACGGTAACGGAAGAGAACGGCACGCAGGATTGTGCTGCCACCATCACCATCAAGCCCCTTTCTACATGCAGCCCCTGGTCCTCTAAGATATAATGTTAATACTGTTATTTCTTCTTTTTGCTGAAAAACAAAATTCCTTCTTTTAGAATTAGATTTAGCCATAACCAACTGCATTATATAAAAAAGTACTCGTACTATAAGAATCACGCATGTGGCTCGCGCCCCATTCCAATGCACCATAAGTGCACTCGACATACATTACATTTGGCTGGGTTGTCGAATTGGTGAACACAATATATATTGCATAGGCGAAAATGGGGAAATGTTTATTTATTTCCTTACTCACTCATTCTTGTTGTTGTTGGTACATATTTACGTAGGGTCTACTAAAAGGCAGCTAGAGTAAATTAAGAGAGAAGTAGTGAAGAAGGGGAGCTATATATATTTCCCAATATCCCATGACATGCTACGTTAAGATTAAAGGAAGGCTCTACAAGGAAAACTCATTGCACCAGCTGGTCCTAGCAGATAGCGTGGATGAGAGGAAGAGAAAATAATGATGATGATGATCACACTCACTACATGCATGCCTGTCTCTTTTTGTCCGGCCCCTTTTGCGCTTCGTAATTCACGGCACCATGCTCCTTTAATCCTTCATTAATTAAAACAGGCTTGCTCATTCAATGCTCTATGAGTTTCCTTTGCTCACCAGAAAAACATTTTATACCTTCCTTGATCCTGATGATAATGAAAATATGTATTTAATACAAGCTTGTGCGGTTGATACAACAAACAAATATCACCTTTGTCACTTTCCTCCCCACGTAATAATGCTTAGTTAGTTCAATAAGTACTCCATTATTACTATTTACCCTTTGAGTATAAAATACTAATTTAACTCATCCTCCAGCCTCTAATCATATTATGTAGTTGTTGTTGATGCTGATTACGAGAATAAATAGATTCGACTGGTGGCAGTTGAAATTTGTAATGTGAGTGCTATGTACGATCCTATACATACCAACCACTTGCCCTTGTCTCATCAACATTTACACAATTGGAAAAATACCTCCTTAGCTACGTACATGCAAATATACATATGGACATATACAGAACTTAATTTTTGCCAGTTTTAACATCAAGTAATTGTGCATTTTTTCTTCTTCAAACATAGGTACTCTATACAAGTATTCTCCAAATTTCGCAATTTATTTACACGTATGAGTATATATGCAAAGATGATATTTTATAAAATGTTGTGCACAAGCTTATTTCTTAGCACAAAAAATGCAACGATTATAATGAGCGAAAGATGCCATAAACCTCTGACTTTTTTAACTGCAGTAAATGAAAATGGTGACTATGATGACGCCTACAAAACATGTTAGGTGAAAAAGGCGAACAGCCGCTATGATTGCTTGTGAGATTACTCGTGATTCATAAAGCGACGGACGGATGGACAAGCGATGAAGGAGAGAGACATTCTGGGATCACTATAGGTCACACTTTACATCTACTTAACTCTCTCTACATGATGAACAATGAAAGTGCCTATGTGCCTTTGTGTCTATAAGATATGTGTGCTCATAGTCAGTGTGTGTTTTACTTCGCGACGAAATAAACGACGATGTTGTACACATTGAAATATAACTGAATGAGATTGGGTCTATTACTGTGGTTTGGTTTAACCCTGCATATCTGCTGTTACTGTGGCTGGTTCCTCTTGATGATGATCGCATTATTATATTGTTGCATCCATGAATTATTACATTCATTTCGACCACATAAACTACATAACTGTTTCAACTAACTGGGTTTGCCCAATCGTGCATGTCAAAGTTTAAACTAGGAAAAAGATAAATGAGTTCATCGTAAATTGGTTTCAGCCAGCTCGGTTTATTTTTTAAACCTACTATGTATAAAAATGTTGTATTTGGTATCTGAATGAATGTACATATTATCTTTTGTGATTTGTAATGTTATTTATGACTTCTTTCGTGTAAAAAAGTATCTTGTTCATGGCCATCACGCGTGACATGGGACACGCTGATGATGGCTCTTTTTGCACATAATAATAAGACGAAAATATTATATTTTAGAGGTGTACAACATCCATCACCCACCCATCACTTTGAGTAACCTATTTGTAATTTATTGTCTTGTATTCTATCAATTGTTTTTGGGGGAAATGAAACCACATACCTATTGTATTTACATATTGCTTGGTACGTTAATATGACAATTTTTTGTCTTACTGTTATTTCTCTCTGATCTAATTTGGGGGATAGTTGAAATAATCAAATCAGTTATTATTTTTATTTCTGCTTATCATAAGGTGAACCAGGTGTTTGATTGGTGCGTTACTTACAACAGAAGAGTGTAGCACGGTAAACGTAAACCATCAACCAACTCTGACATCACCATTCTAGCGGAATTATACATACAACGTACCTATATCTTTTAAACGTAAGGCATGTTCTTTAGAGTTGCGCGTGGTGCATTGCATTCCCGTTAATTCAAAATGATGAACTAACAACTTTTGGCAAGGTTCTAGTACAAACCACAAAGAAAACTTTGAAAGTTGATGTGGCGACAAGATATATTTTGAGTTAACTACGTAGTAGTCAAGTACCATTGCGTAAAGCACCTATGCCGAACTCGGTACCTTCAAAACTTCCTTCTTATTATTTTACTATACCTCACTCATTGTACGCATCTTGTGTGGACTCACTTTTCCCAAAACCAATGATTTACAATGAAAGCATTAGTAACGTGAAGTATAGCAACGTTAGACTCGTTTTCGTCATTTTAGGGGTCTCAAAATGACTCCATAAATTCCTTAAGCTCCCATTAAATGGACTGAAAAGTGTCCATTATTACAGAGAAAGGATAAAACTGGCATTATCCGAAAATTCCTTCAACATACATCTCTCCTCACATACAAATACCCACTATTCAACTCAATATCGTACATACTCATATGACGACGACTAACATATTGCAGTATATTCCGTTTTTGAGAACGTTGAATGTTCGGATTTTTCAAATACTTTATACCCAGCAAAAAACACGTTCATTTCCCTAAAACACATCAAACCGAACAATATCGCTCATGACATGTCACACTATGTGTGTGCGCGCTACCCTATCCATTATATCCCCTGCTAAAATGTTAATGCAGTTATTCTTAAGTAAATAGATAGGACTAATGGTGTCTCTCATTTCTCATCGAGGAAACAGCTACAAAATGTAATTTATTGCTTCAAACCATGTTTTATTAGCAACGAAGGACGCCTGTCATATGCCTCGAAATGGTCTTACAAAAGTCTATGCTGGCTTCTCCATTTTCAACTTGTCATTAACTATGGTGTGGTCGCTTTGTTCAAGACAGATCGTTCAGTAGATGAAATAATGATTGAAAAATACACCAAGCGGAAATGGATGGCAAGAGAATAAATGTGTGTGAATTCATAGTACTCCACGGTATTGTGAGTTTTAACACGACATGGGAATGGAATTCGCACAAAGTGACTAATTCGTAAAAATATCCATAAAGAACTTTTTCGTAGAGAAGTGAGGTCTCTCTTATACAGCAAGCTTTGGTAAATTGATAGTGAAAAGTGTTTGTTTGTAGACAAACTATGCCGTATCAATACTTTGTGTTTCCATACAAGTACTAGCTCAATAAGTCTACTCAAATATTTAAAAACTGTTTACTTTGAGTTGATATAGTGGTAAGGGCATTTCTCAACCATGCATTTCATATAAGTAAAAGGATGCTTATTCTTCTTTCTCTCTCGTTCACATTTTGCTAATGTATACGACATTTCGAATGCTTCAATAACTTTGTTGGCCAGCTGCCTATTCACTCACATTCATCGTCTCATTCAAACACTATGTAGAATTTACCATCAAGCAAACAGCAACGGGACTGCGTGAAGTGGAGTTTTGTCGTTCTCTGTAGAAGTTTCAACCTCCGCTTTTTAGATTTTCTGAAAATATGTGGAAAAACGCCGAATGAGAGAGAGAGAGAGAGGATGAGAGATGAGGAAAACCCGCAACTCTAACAAAAGGGTTGGCACATCGCTGTAATGTAACTCATATGCATGTGGAGTAAGGTTTGCTTACTCATTTATCAAAACCATTGCTACCATCCTTTATGCATCTGATTATATAATCCATACATGTATCTCCAAGTCGTTTCTTATGGCACTGAAAGGAATTTTTGGCTCAAAATAATAATGTTGAGGAAAAAAGAAATCCAGTGGTTGGTGGTAGGAATAACGGATGTTTGTGACTTGATGTAATAAATATGCAGGTTGGTTCCTTTTGTGCAACCTAAAACCATACATGCACAGCACACATCATTATTGGCATTGGATGGCACGCTGTAAACTTTTTAGAAGGGAACATAGTTTTGAAAGTAAAATAAAAGTAACTGGGATTCAAGATCGATTTCTATTTGTGCATTCACCTATGTCTATATTCAAATTTTGGTAGAAGGAGTGGAGTCTTGAATATTATGTTATATTTCTCTTCTGAAAATTTATTTATTTATTCAAAGAAAATCAAGAAATTTACAATTTCCTTCCTTCTTTGTCCTTTCAGGATCAGAATGATAAGAATTGAAGATCAAGTACAAGAGGAAATAGAATATAATGCGACCAACACACATGATTGGATGAACTATTCTCCACC
>JAHZMV010003626.1:0-48494 GCA_027743765.1 Coecobrya sp. COE2
ATTCCGTCAGGAGGTGCAGGGAATTTAAAAAATATTCCTCTATTTTGGGACAGACTTTATGACATGCACCTTGAATTGAAAATGAGCTTCATGTAAATTGCTCCCTCAAGACTTTCCGGAGGCATTTGATCGTTTCTCATATGTATATGCTTGTACATTTCACGACTGGTGAAGAATCAATTCCCTTCCCTCAAAAAGAAATATATAACTCATGGCAGTCAAAGCTGAAGTAGAAAGAAAAAAATATTATAAGTATATTATGTTTTATTATCGTGAATATCTGTATCCATTACTATCGTTGCTAATAATCTCATTTCTGGATGTTGTGGCTACTGAACATTTTTCCAAACCACGGTAGTCCTCTGCTTCCGTCGTCATCATGAGAGAGTGGACAAAAGAAGGAGGGAATTTGTACGCCACGCAAACAGTACTCACTTTGCCATGTTCAACGGTCTTTGTAACGCTTAGTTTAATGAATACTAAAAACGTATAATGTGAATATGTTTTCTAATATGCGAATCATAATAATAACCACCTCGATTAAACGTTCAGTTGGAGTACAAGTTTATACTTTAAGTATCACAGTCACTATATAAGAGTAGCTTATGATAAACTATTCAAACTTTCTTTCTCTACCAAACTATTTTGCCATTTACATGTCCATCCTGACATCCTTCTTGGTTCCTATTATTTTATTTGATTGCTCAATCCGGTATGGCCCCCTGTCATATTAATTTCTATTTTCCATGTCTGGTTCTTGTCCATCAAAGTGTCAGCCTCCACGACCTAAACAACACAGCAATAATAATACATAAATAAATAGGAAATATAGTGACGGAGTAATTTTCCTTGCGTCTGCTACAGCATTCTTAATTTCACGCTGACCACCTTAGCTGCTAAAAATCTTTTGGACCTACAAAAAAATCAATGTCTTGCCTATCAAACTTGTTCACGTGGGGTAATCTGATGCGTTGTTTTAACGGAAAATCTGAGCCTTGATCAACGTTGATAATAATTTCACGTAAAGAAAACTACTTACATTTATTTGGTATTATGTAGGGGTATTTTACATCTTCTCAATTCCAGAAAAAAACACGGTTCAACTCCTCATCTTGCCAATGCCCAATAATGTATGCCGTCTGCAGTAAGTGATATAACAGGACGATTTCCAATAATCCGTTCTTGTTCAATAAACCATTGGGCTAGCTCTTTTTAAGAGTAAATTTATGACACAATCATTGATTTTTAATTTGCATTGTGACAAACCTACTCATGTATTGATTTTGTACGTCCTCTGTAAATGCCATTACACTAAACTAGATATTCATATCTGAACACATTAACATGTCATAGCATACCATTTCATCCACTTGATAGCCACTTCGAACAGGTTATTTATAAAAGGATACGATACATTTGTATGCCTCCTTCATCCCGGCACTGATCAGTGTGAAGAAATATGTTGTTAATGGATGCACGCATAATTATAAAATGTGAACTTTTGATACAACAAATGAATATAAATTGCTACAGGAATAAAATAAGAAAAGTTGATTTACCACTTCATTCACTCTCTCAGGATTTACGTAGCCAAGAATGCAATGCTCTGGCGTCAAATTGCCATTACAATAAACGATAAAAAAACAAACAACCGAGTTGGAATATTTATTTATGAAAATGCAAATTAAAGTTGCTCATGAGTGTAAGTTTAACCATCACCAACGTCGAATGAAATTGCCACCAACTCTTGAAATCATTCTTAATTTTTTTTCATTTCATTTCATCATTGAGATAATTGGACGCATAAGATGAAATGGATGTTCGAATGTATGATGCAGTAATAATAATAAAATACATTTTTTTAAAAATTTTGCAAATAATAATTTGCCCATTTTCTGGACAATTATGCCTACGCTGCTGCACTTTTTTGCAGCTGTCAGTGTCAGCCACACATTTTGTTTTTGCTACTTTGTAGTTGTGAATGTGTCTGCGTAGACAAGAAAAACGAGGTGGGCAGGCAGGTAGGTTTCATCTTATTAGCAATCAGTATTTTTTTTCTTCTTTTCTCCTCTTCTCTTCTTGGTGTGCTTGAACTTGTAATTATTACATCAACGAAGAAAAGAGAGAGAAAAAAAGTAAGAAAATATGCAGCGTAAATCTGGATGATAACTTGACAGCTTTGGCTACTTACTACCTATATCCATTTGAGTGAGATGAACAGCCTTGTTTTCTAATACTTATCACCAATTATTTCCCGTAATTACTACTTATACCTTCTGTTATTTACATTTCTGATTTAATGGCTGAGTTTCATGGGGAGAAGGTTTTATTTTCTAGATTGAACCTTTCATTTCATATCTTCTTATATACGCTTACATTTAAGTTAGTCAACTTTTGCTACTACCACACAACCAGCATTTTTTTACTATTTTTTTCTACGCAGACCTACCTTCTTCTCTGAAGACGAGTGATTTTTTTTAAATAACCGAGTATTTATGGACTTTTTTTTCTACTACTGCAATGTGAGTTGAAGATAATCGTGGTCCTTCCTTCCAGACATCTTCGAATGCAGATATGATACAGATACATGATAAATATGGTATGTATAATATCTCTGAGTATAGGTAACATTTTCTAACTTAATATATAGTACCATTTTTCTCTCCTCGATTCCTTCTGTACCTTCATAGAAACCATGAAAAAGAAACAAGAAAGAAACCCTTTCTGGATGGTCGTTGTTTTGGCTGTTGAATAAGTGATAACGAGACTTTGAATGAAGGTTTAGTAAATTGTAATTTCCTTATAACCTGTAATCAATTATTACACTCATCTTTTCTGAGTAATCATGGAGGTCTGTGTGTGTGTTTTTCTTTCTTTTTTTGGTTGAAAATAATAATGCATAGTTTGCGTGGAGTAAGCAATTTATATTCCATACATTCCTCCCTTGTTTGTATGTAAATAAAACTAAAAAGATGTAAGATAGTTAAGAAGAGAGTGTTCTCAATATTACATTTTCTTTCTTTACTGACAGATTTCTTTCTTTCTGTTTTACTATTACACATATTTATATGTACGCTGTCTGTTATGTGCAGGGGCAAAATTCTTACGGGTTTTTTTGTAGAGTACAAAACACTGGAGAAGAGGCAAACGACCAACCCATCTGGTCGAATTATGATTACCTGGTTTAAGGACATTCCAATCTTGTATCATCATCAATTCTTTCCAGAATGATTTATTCATCGTGAATGAGTAATGTGGATATCTAGTTGACTCACAAGAAATTTGACAGATTTTATATCATTTTGCCCCAAAACAAGCTTGTATGCTATAGTTTCCTTGCCGTTTTCTCTCTTCGTTACCGGCAAATTTTTAGCATCATAATAAACTCAACCCTACTACTACTTTCCTCGCTGACATGAACAAAATAATGTAAGTCCTTTTTGTTGCCTTGGACGAAAAGGCAAAAACAATAGAATTTAAAAACATGATGCGTCAATGTATTTATTTAACAACTAGAAGCAGAACAATCAAACATGGGCTGTCAAAAGTGTCAGCAAGTCAGTCAAAGCAGTGGCCATGATGATGATAACATATCTTGACAAGTTTTGTGTGTGTATGTCATGATGGTGATAGGATGAACAGTAATTCACAAAAGCGTCCATTGCCCACAGAGCGGACAGATAAGCAGGATTTGATGTTTGCTGACTACTGAAATTAATTAAGTCAGTTTTAATAAGTAATGATGATCATGATAAAAATCATCATTATAATAAACCCACGAAAATTTATACTGATATGTTTGTCATGATGATTGCGGTAGCTCCTCAAACGTTGTTTTCAGCTTATCCGTCCATTCTTTCAGGGCGAACATGATGTGACGCAAAAAGAAATATGTTAATTAATATCCTATTAATTTATTGCGTATATATACATATACACTCTGCCCATTTTTTTACTTGCCCTGGCGAAATCGTTTAACTTCTCTAGTGTATATTTACGCACGCACCATCATGATCGTGATAATCACAATGAATAAAGTTGAGGAAGTATGCGGGGAGCCCTCAAAAGTAAAAACTAAAAAAAATCTTAAAAGCCTTAATTAGTATGATGTGTTCAGCGTGCGTTGGGTCCATGCTAAATGATAGTTACTTTTACGATTTTTGTAAATAAATTTATGTAAATATCGGTACATATATTTATTTTATTTTGTAAAATTGCAGTTAATACTCTATCACTATTTATTACCTACTAGAATTCATGTTGGCTTGGTTGGTCAGCTTTTTTGTGAAAACCCTCACACACACGCAAATGAGTTTTAATAATAGGGTAGCCAATATCCCTATGCATAATAACTTTATTTTTTTAGCATACAGGTAATTAATGGCTGTATTATATTCCCTCTTAGGATGGCGACAGATGGACAAAAAAACAAGCTTCCTCTTTTTTTCCGTCATATCATCAGTCCTACCACCAGTGCCAAGGAACGATAATAATAATAACAATCGTTTACTCACTCGAAGGTTTCTCGCTTATCTCGCCAGCTTTAAGAGTTGTGCCGTTTAAAATTTTTTTATTGTTTTGATAATCATATATATATTTACCCGTTTTTTTCTTTAACTATCATTAAAAAATAAAATCAACAAACAACTCCATTAGAGCAAGGTGACCATAAAAACATTAATCTTGGTTGTAATCATTATCATCTACTTTAAAAGCGAGTAGTTATAAAAACCGAGAGAGAGAGAGAGAGGAAGGAATTCATTTTTTGAAACTAATAGCAATCCTATATACCAATCACAGTTTACCAGTAAACGCTGGACTGTATGTATGTACGCACGCCTAAAAAACAAGTTGTGCATAAAAAAATGTATCAGAGAATGGAACCATTTTTTATTGTATGCTTTTACTGCAAACTGCTGTTATAGTAGTTTGTAAATCGTACATAAAATTCTGTTCGCTTCCCTCCAGTTTTTCTTTTCAAAGGACCGACAAACTATAACTCCACATGAGACACATGAATATTACCATTATGATGATCCTCGTCATCACAGTTTGTATTCATATTATTTCATATATATAGGTAATTTGCCATGATCATTTTATATAAGTGTATCATCATAATCGTCATATTTATTATTTTGGTTGCTGTTGGAGTTTTGTATGAATTGCATGTACACGCATCGTGGGTATAAAGTGTGCATGTGAGTGTGTGTGACTGTGACTACTTTACTTGTCCGTAACTCGTTCGCATCAAAGAACAAAGCTCTTTAACTAGCAAACCGTAAGTACGCAAGAAAGACAAGGATCAAGAATGAAAATGAGTTACCAGTTATGTAGGTATATATATTCGTACTGCTGAGAGATGAGTAGTTTAGTTGGATGCTGCACTGGTAAGTTCCTACCGAGAGAAAACGTCTTGATTTTTATTCCCCTAAATGAGTCAGGACAATTCAGGCCTTCCTTTTCTTGTACAATAAAAAAGAGTCTCACTGCTGCTTTTTTGCCGACACACACAATCAAAGTGAGATGAAAAGGATGGGACAGCTTGTCAGAGAATCTCGACGGGAAGGCTTGAAACCAGCCAGCTTGGAACAACTAACAAATCCTTTTAAACTGCACCGGGCAAATCATCGCGGATCACATAGTCTAGCCCGTAGAAACACTACTCGTGTAGAAAGATGCACAAATATTTACAGAAATTTTTCCATGCATTCTTTTGAATTTAAATGATTTTGAAAGGGGATCAAAGAAAATGAGGCGTAATAGTAATATTTTTCTGAAACATGTACAAATACTAGGTAATTTAAACATTAGGGAAAATTTTTGCAATTTTTATGGCAATATTTCGTTGATAATAATAATATGCTGAAAATGTTTGGATAATTGTGTGATTACATACCATCTCATTTTTTTCTAAACAGGAAAGAGTATTGTTTTATTATTTTCTTAATTAAAATTATTTAAAACAAAGGGATTTATGAACTTTTCTGTATAGCTGCTTTAGTACAATTTCTTGATATTGGGAATTTTTTTGTTGTTCCAGCGTTACCATGCATACCTTAGAACTCGTGTAGATCAGAAGGACGTGGTTAAAGGATATGAGTCTGTACCTGACGACAGTACGAAGAAAAAAATAATCATGATGGCTATGACCGTGATATTTAAGGATGTTGTTGACGATGATGATAGAAATGTCTTGAAAGCAAGGAAAATAAGCATCAAACATGAAATGTGAAGATGGGTAGTCTTATTGTTTTTAGCGTATCATTAACGTGTCATCCATTTTATTGCATGTTATTCGGGATGTTAGTTGATAAAGAACATCTTTCTATCTTGTTGACATGGAAGCCAATTAACAAAAGGCTAACCATAGATGTCCTATCGTATTATCATCATCATTGTACTCTAATCCAGCCTAGTCCAGCAAGAAGAAAAAAAAACAAAAACAGTTGTCGGCAGACAAAAGCATTATAGATTGTATTAAGAAGGTAGTTTCCTACTACCTGTTTCACTGTCATCATTACCATCATTGTACTGAAGTCAAGTCAAGTAGGAACAAGAACAATGTTTCAAAATGCCTCAGTCGGCCTCCATGTAGGTGCTTTTTTTCCTATTCAAATCGTTCTAGTTTACCTTTCTTCATAAAAAAGACCTCAGTTCTTTACAGCGACAGATACATTTCATCAAGTCAATGTACACACACAATAACTGATTTTCTCTCTAAGGAAAATGCTACACCAAATTTTATATTTAGATTCAACATGCACTATTTTGTAATTCTCAGGATTGTAACTAGTCTTGTCTGATTATCGTTACATTTGTGCATTACTTCAAATGTCGGTACCTGGTACATAATATCAACCCTATAAATATATTTTGACGATGATTTCTGGGGATTTTTGTGTATCCAAGCAATTGAAAAATAACGTGTACTGACTGATGCTGGAAATATTTATATTACTTACATCGCTTTTAGGTATAAAACTATAGAAATATGAATAAAATGCATGAAACAAAAAGATGGAAGTGAGGATCGGCATAGAAGATCGACCTATTAAAATTTCTGCTGTTATTATCATTTATGTTCATATTACCTTCTATTTCCCTTATACGCTACTACTGCCTACCTGCAGACGTTCGTTCAACCTACCCATAAGCTATGGGTCACATCATATTAGATAGTGAATGAAAACGCAAATAGACAAGCAGAAAGTGAGGATTTTCATGATATAAAGGGCCGACAGTTGGACCACATTCGTGATGAGGATTGTGCCACCATCAATGTGAAATGGGTGTTCCTGGGGATGGATATACTAGCATCATCTTACAGTTTATGATAATTTGAGAAGGGAAAAATAAGGAAAGGGTTGGATCATTTATATCAGTTTAATAATATGCACATACATACATATTAACATGCATGTTAATCTATATTCATTTTTTTATAAAATAAAAGAGAGAGGCAAAGTAGTATGTACTATTTTTTAGTATGTAAGGCATCAAGCAACGAACGAAAGGCATTTAAGGCATACAACATAACAAACTTTCACCCCTCAAAATCAAATACATTACAATAAAAGCCCTTCCAAAAGTTCATTTACATTCTTTATTTCGTTTCCAAATTTGTTGGTCAACGGTGCTTAGAGAAACAGAAAACCTGGCAATTCGTTCCCGTGTGGTCTCAATTCATATTGATGAACGAGGAAAGAATATTCATGGCTAGAATGCATAATAGCAAAAAATGGATTAAAATTAAATGTTTATATTATGTATTACTTATATTATAAAATTAATCAAAATGGTGCACATTAATGATAAAAGTGAAACATTTATTACCTGTGTAGAAATTATATTGGAAAATCAAGTTTTAAGGTATTTGCAGAGGCTATTATTGCTTCTGGCATCTATATTTTAAAATTCCCTTTAAGCCCGCATCTCCTCACGCATGGCGAAAATATCATCATGCGTACTAATTATTTGCTGTGTATGAATGGTACACAATTGCCTGAAACAATTTCATTAAATATTGATTAACGTTTTAGGAAATAATATGGATTTTGACATGCGTAATTTCCTAGTAATTTTGTTGATATGTTATTAAAAGCTGTGTAAAGTTAATCTTAATCTATGTCAAGAAAGATACATATTCCTTCTGTGCATTTATTGTAGCCATCTGTACTATGGATTACCCTGACTACACCTGGATTATCTAACCTGGTTTTCTAAAGCGGAAGAAGATCATGATTCACAAAATCTCTATCTTTAGTACACCTTCAGGGAATATTTTATACCTTTTAATAGAAATAGTAGTTGTCTCAACAAAATGATTTTTATGTACATGGAGTTATTTATTTATCCGATTTGAAGGAAAGGATGCAGGGGACCTCATTTCATCAGCGGAGAGTTTAATATCTGAGCTCATTAAATTTGATTGCATATTTGAAATATTTAAAGCACTAAAAATACAAAATACATATTTTATAAATAACGACATTCAGTTTGATGTACGTTCTAGTTTTATCAGAATTAATCGTCATGTTGTTGATCAAAGACGGATTTTTTTCTCAGGGGAGCGATAGTGCAACACGTTCTGTGTACAACGACATTCAGGCAGGTTAACCAAACTCAAGAGAGAGAAGATTGTTGTCCTGCTTTTAGCGCACCATCAGGAGGACGGCTATAGTGAAAGGAAAAAAAAGTTCTCATAAAGAAATGTCTTCATTTCCTCTTGATTTTTCTTAAGCTGTCCTTTAAGCATGAGTTATTGATATGTATCATTAAGTATCTCGACTTTCTAAAAAAAATAACTTACCTACCAGTAAGAATAGTTTATCATAGATCATCATCAGCATCATCACCAGGGTCAGTAGATGATAGTCAAGCTGGTAGTAGTAGTAAATACACGCACAACCAAAATTTATGTTATTGATGGTCAGGGATTCGTTAAAAGTAATGACAAGCTGAAGCAAGGAAGCGTACCGTTAAAAGAATAAAAAGTACAACTGGTTGAATGGTAAAAATGATAATTTCCCTGGTAAAATAGAAAAGATGAGGAAAAAATATTTATTATTTTTATCAGTGGGATTCCACAGTAAAGATATCAACATCAAACAGCCAGTATACAACGTAAGGATGAAAATGTACTTTTTATTGATGATGACAATTTACTTATTTTTCATTTCCTATTTGGAAAATGAACATGTTACAACAACCGTGCTGCTGTACGGATTACTGACTGGCTGTGCTGCTGTGAGTTTTGAGCAAGACTATTTTTGTTAAAGAATGTCAAATTGGAAAATATAAACTATGGAAAATGCGCACTCCTAGGTCCTACGTAATAGGTTGTTGATTTTGCACTTCGTGTCTGCTCGTTTCTCATGGCTTTTTAAAAATTTATTTGCCACTTCCTTGTCAAAATTTATTTTACTCATGTAAACCTGAATTGTTTCAATCTGCAAATGTCTCAGCATGGGGCAAAGTGACATTACCAAAACTGTTGCCCTAAACTTGTTTGAAACTACTCCAAATCAATTTCCTTTAGTGCAGAACTTCTTGTGATTGTGCTTACAAGCACTGGTTGCTTTTTTTACTTTGGTGGCCATATTATAGATTGGATGTACTTATCAACCCTTTCCTCTTTACAACTGAATAATGTAAGGTTTCACCTAAAACTTTTACTTATTTACTTTTCAGTGCAGCAGCTACTGTGACGTGATGATTCTGTTGGTGATGATCACCCTAGTGAACACTTTTTTTCTAAAATTTTATGGGTTCATGTAGTTTTGTAAGTAAGTAGATTGTGTGTCACAAATAAATTTCCTTTTGTCTTTTTTTAAATAATAAAATGTGATGGCCTACCGATTTGATGTGGTTGTACAGACAAATGTCGTACAATAAATAAAAATAGTAGGGAAATACCACTGAAACTAATACGGTAAAGGTTTCCCCATAAAATACACGACTGGGAGACCAATTTACTATAATATTTTTGTATACACACAGTACAAGACAAAATAAAAATGTACCAAATAAGTTTGTTGAAGTTGTAATGATTATCGAACAACTTGGCATCTCATCTCCCACTTCTATCTCTGCTGACTGTTGTGTATCGCTCACTGTTCATATTTATAGGGGTCTTGAGTCTTGGTGACAGTTTCTATTTCAGAAACTCTGCGGGTAATAAAATTACTCTGCGGATGGTCGTAAAATTTTTCGAAAACATGAGTGCGACATGTGTTTTACCTAAAACTAACGATTTTTAAAACAAATATGAATTGGTGTACTACTACATACATACATTCTCCACTGCTCAGAAATGCTCATCTCTTTAAAAAAGATACATTGCTGTTAACGATGCCTTTTGGTTTTGTAAGCGGGAGGAGGACATGAGTCGGACAATATGTTCAACATGAAAAAATGATGTTCCTTGTTAGGGAAAAAATACTTTTCCTCCTTCCTCTTCATATTTTCGTATATGTAGGCTGATTATGGCATGGAATTTGTGTGTATGCTTTTCACTCACTCAGAAAACCATCACATTTCACAGGATACAAGTGAGTGTAATATATACCCCAAAAAGTTGTGGTACGTGTGTGGACCCAATAGTTTGTACAAGTTAACGCAAGCATGTTGTAAAACTCTTCGAAACCTATTAAATCTCAACTGATGAAAGGGTATAAATTACTCCACAGGATCTTAAAAGCACGACGACGATGATGACGACGACGGCCGTCCCGTAAGTTTGTTTTTCAAATGAATCAGGAGGAGTAAAAGGTTCCACTGCGGAAGCAAAATGTATAGCTCTTCTAATGATTAGTTGAAGAGAAGAGTCAGAAAGCCTGCAGAAAAATGTAAAGACTTTTTGTGTCAATTACTGGCTTGTTACCTACTCCTGTGTTTCTTGGCCCCTCTCATCAGAAAGAATCGTGTGGGGTGGGAATGTGATGATGATCAAGAAAAGATTTCAATCTCCAAACCATTTCTTGCTTAAAGTTCACTCGTAACAAATAAGAATGTGCGTTTACAAATACATATGTGTACGGCAAAAGGGTAATGTTTGTAGTGGCATAATTTTAAATAACTGGCATACTTTGATGGGTCAGTCATAAAATAGGGTACATACTACTAGGATTTTACAGTAAGAATAAAAATGCGTTAAAATTATAAGTTGGAAATTAGATTTTCAACAGGTTTATAATGCAATTTCTGCCTTGTTACCTACAACATATGAAAATATGAAAATCACATATTCTCAAACAACACTCATAAAATCATTCATCAAAAATTTCGATAAGCTCTAAAGATCCTTGTTGTTCGTTTCACTATACAATTCTTTTTTTATAAACTCATGTGAAAATGCAAAGTTCGATGGAGTCAAACAGTCCAAGGTTATTAACAGTCCTAACATCTCTTCAGTTATTATCTTCAAATAATATTCTCAGTTATCACCAGACAAACTCAATCGTCGTCGTCGTCGGGTGCATGCATCCGAATCCCCTGTCGTCTCTTCTTCCTTACCTCCTCCTATTTGTAATAATGCTCATTTAATGCTACTGTTCTCAGTTCCATCAAAACTGTAAACAGACGTTATTATCATAAATCGTTTCTTTATCAAGAGAAATCATTGGAGGGCGAAGGAATGGAAATTTTTGCCTGGCGCAGACAGTCATGAGTGCTCATATATAAACAAACAGAAACGATCGCATCATCGTTAAAGAAAATTGTGCCGTCAGTGCACCAGTAATGCTTATCATGATCATTGTTGTCCTTGTAGCCATCGTTACCGAGGATCCTTTAAGTTGTGATTGAGTACGGATATCCAAACATCGTTTTGGTGAATGATTTGATGTCTTCATTGTCTGATCAATCTAATGATTAAATCATTACAATTCTGATGACGAACATAACGGCTCTGTGGGATGCAGATAGGAAGATTGAGAAAGGAGAATAAAAAAAGAGATAGAGAGACACTCAGCTCCCTCCCAATGAAATAGCCGCATGAAATAAGAACACAAACAAATAACGCTGTTTGCAACCTTTCTTCAAGCTTTTAAACATTGGTAATAGTTTACCAACTTCTGAAGAATGATGAGCTCCTGACAGAAACTCTGTAGGAAGAAAACATGCACAGAGTGAAATTACCAAAAGATTTACTCATATCGTCAGCCTGCCATTACTAGAAATGCAGTTTTCACTGTGATGTATGCATACAATTTTCCGTTGGGATTAAATTACAAATTTTTTACCGTATTCGGTATTATTATCAAAGAGACATAAATTTAGTCGAGTAATACACTAATCAAACCATTGAATTGATTGCAACTTACAATTCTGTAATCTTCAAGGAAAAAAATGTTTTTTTTTCGATTTGCTTGACCTCTAATTTGCCAAGAATCCTTGTACGGTAGTAGAAACATCAACCGGCTACTTTGTTCGATTACATGCATTTTACTTTGAATTGGATTTTATGCTATTATAATCATTATAATATTGAGAATAGTGTGCTCAAACATAAAGAATTTGCCAGGGAGACAGAGAGAGAGAGAGAGTGGAAAGAAAGATTTTGTCTACCTACACTATAATGTCATCTGAACTCAATGATATATTACCTTATATCACGATAGGAATTTAATGTCATTATAATTATATACGAAAAAGATGGAGAGGAAGGTATAAATAAAGTTGTGGTAAAAGTCACAAAGACACCGTTTCGGTTTTCAACATTTACATTCAGACAAAAAAAATCATTAAATATTTTGGACGGCCAACCTCATATTCATGCATAATAGTTATGTTTCTACTACTGCATAATGAACTGACTGTATGTGTGTGTGTAGAAAGAGACTGATTCTTTTTTTATAAACTTTTTTTTTGTTTTTCTGTCGGCACTAATAAAGACATACAATGAGGATGACAGGGACACTTCTTTCTCGTTAAAAATGGTGAGGGATGATCATTTTGTTGTTTTTTTAAAGTTACGCTTCTCTTTTTCATGCATACTAACAATAATCTCGCTTTTTAACAGCTCTATTTGTTCTTCTGCCTGTCTATGATCAGAGAGAAGGATAGAGAGCTTGAAACAAGTACACATTGTAAGCTTTCATGCTTACACTTGGGTTTACAACTTGTTTGTTTTCAGTTAGCTAAATAATATCATGTATTTAAATAGGTATGTACTCATCATTTGGTAGTAATAAAGAGATAAATGTGTAACGTATAGCAAAAAGGCTGCTACCACATACGTTATTATTATTATTATTTTATTTACTGTAATACTCGTTTCATTCTCGTCTCAGGTTTTTCTACATGATCAGTATTTTATTATTATTATTTTCATCTGCTTGTTTGAAGATGCGTGCATTCAGTTGATTGAGAAATTTAGATTTGGAAACGTGATACTGTGTGAAAAATTATACCTCACCGTCGTAAATGAAAGTCCCATTAATATTTGTCATTTCGAAAATGCTACCAGCAAGTTAGGTTGAGAGAAGAAAACTAGCACCAACAGAGCATCTTCTTTTTTTTGGCTGGTATATAAGTTGGAGTAACAAATATACTGAAAAAGAAAACGCTGCTGCTGCTGGTGAATATCTCTATCCCCGGCAAAGAAGACACAGAAACACAAATCTATTATTGTTTTCCTTTCGGTATGTATCTCATAACATAATAATGGTAATGATGATGATGATGATGTTAGTGCTGCTAGTGGTATCAAGATTCATGCCTGGTAGTGGCTTGAAAAGCGCCTCAGCCAACCTCATCAAAGCACTCCACTGACGACAACAACGACGACGAGGACCAAGACTTACAATTATAATCACTGATGCGAGAGCAGCTTTTTTGCTGGCGTACTTTGATTTCCTACGTGTCGTGTTGTAGTGGTAGCCATCTTCGGAAGAACACACACAAGCGTGCTCGTCCGAATATAAAGCACGTTGTGTGTAGTATAATATGTACATATACAATGCAATTTATAACTATTATTTGTGCAAAGAGAAAGACATCATTGTTTTAATATTACACAATTGTAGAAAATAAATATATTATTCTACAGACTTTATATAAACGAGTGCCTATTATAGGTATAATTTTATATTCATAAGAGGGCGCAGAACGGTGCTGGAAACTTAAACAGATTTTATTGCGTACTTGGTGTGCCCACTGCTCTCTCACTCACACTGATTGTGAGTGTCTCGGCAGAGAGGTACTTTGGTAGCTACTCAAAAAGAAAATAAATGGGATTACTGATGATAAATAGGCAACCTTTTGTGTATAAACAGACTGATGACGTAGCAAAGTAAGTTGTGTAAAAGGCGGAAGGGTAACGAGATACGCTTGCTGCCGGCATCCGCGCTGACTTGTTTGCTTACTGTGATGGTCCTCCTGTCCTGTTGGTCCTTCCCAAAATTAAGCTAAACGAGAAGGGTCCTTCTCCTTTCATTCTCCTTTTTTTACCTGCATGCGCTTACGGAACACTTACTTCCTTCAAGACAGATTTTTATTTTCTCTGATTGTGTACACTTATTATTAAATAAATGAAAGTACGTAAAAGGGTAGAGGTATAGAAGGAGTATATATCGGTGTGTGTACACATGGCATACAAAATACTACATTTTGCTGCTTATCATATCACCTTGATCATCATTAAGCTGAACAAGTTGTATGCACTGTATATTTGACAAACAACTTGACGTGCAACCATTTATCTATTTTGTTGGATAATGCATTGTTGTCCCACGAACAGTAACCAAAAATGAGTAGCAGTAATTTATTATTTTCAGATTATTAGCCACGCTGTGAAAGAGGAAGCTTAACTTTATTTATCTGTTTTATTGCTCACAAATATATATACTTAATAAAATTAAATACAACGACTTTAATTTTTATCTCCCCTTCATTCAGCCAGAGAGATACAAGCCTTTTTCTGGTAACTACCATATCATCATACAACAAGGGCTCATCCCTTTTCTGAGGCTGCTCCTTTGGAAGAGACGGAGAGGAGCAGGGAACAAATGCATGGAAATGATATTTTATACTCATTTCATTCTTCGAGTGGTTGGACGATTATTGAGCCATTCTTTACGTACCGTAACTAACGTCATCGTGATCAACTCTTTGTCCACTTTGGGAGATTGTCCTATTTAATAACAACAAGCATTCTCATCATCATCAACAACATGATCATCCTGAGGATCGTCACAGTAGATCTGGGATTTGTAATCTTTCGATCAAAAAACCCAAATAGTAAAAATGTAAGCCCCTGCAAGTTCTAAGGCTGTCATTACTAATACGGATCATGATGATGACATCTTTACAAAGCAGAAAATCAATAAAACAGGATATATTCATCACACAGCAGCTCCATGCAACTTTCAATAATAATGATTATCCCATTCAACAGCATGCAGATCAATCGAAAAAAACGACAGTACAATCGTAAGCCTGATCACGATCTGAAACATGATGAAAAGTGACTACATAGCCACTCTGTTGAAAGAGTTAGTTAAAGAGGATCTCATATTTGTTTGGTGCTGAACTCCTCACCACTTATACATACGGCAAAATACAGGAGCTTATTTTATGTACAAAAAGTTGACTCAAGTCCCTACCTACACACATAAAACTTGAATTTAGCGATTATTTGATTTCACTGAATATATTTGAAAAAATAAAGGGTTGCATATATTTTCCTGATACGATAAAACATTCCTTGTTTTCATAATAGTTTAATGTGATAATATTTATACCTACGCAGGTAAAATATAAATACGATTTCAATTGGTGGTAATGGTGCTCAAAATGATATGGTCGTTTTAAAATAAAATAAAACAGGATACATATTTTCATCAGTTAATATGGATATATGTATATCCGTTGTGGATAAAAAAAACAACATGAAGCGCATAAACATATAGAAACATTTAATGTGTGCTTCTGTGTTCCATTCACCATTTTAATACCATATAAGGCTTGCTAAGTTATTGTGATGCTGATAATGACGATAATAATAACACAAACGATCCTCCGCCTTCTTCTGGTGGAGCTGATATGGAAACAAGGTGGTTCCAATAAAAGCAGCCCAGGTGACATTTTTCTTCCCTACACGAATAAAAATGATTCCTTTCTGTTGCTGCTGCTTATACTGCTGGATCATGTTCAAGCAGCAAACCTAGCAGCCTCGTCGTCCTCTTTCCTCCTCACCTCATCGCCATTCCTACTTACCCATTTCGATTGAATCACTATAAAACATGCAGAGCTTTTATAATAGTTGTAGTAGTGGCACCACAACAACTGCTACTACATACTAGCATTTTTTTTGACATAAGCTATATTAAATCACACAACATGATGTGTCGGTCACGGACAAATTATACACATCAGCAATCAGCACAAGAAAAAAACCCAAATAATAATATGCAGCATGAGCAGAGAAAAGAGTGTAAAGGTAAGCAAGAACAAAAGACGGAGGAAGGGATCCATGTTGCTTTGTAGCATATGTGATGTGGGAAATATCAACACCCATCGAATCATGATACAAGCATGGAAACAGTAGGAGTGTGGTAAAAAAAATAACAGAAGCCGACAAAACGAGAGAACTGCTTTTTTTCGTTTCATCATGAAATAAAAAGTGTTTGCTTTGTGTGCTTTCTTTATTGTTGTTTGTGGGACTAACGTGCATGTTGTCAATCGTCTCTACATTTTATACATGCCAGCATGCACTTTTACCACATTTTATTCTTGTCGTTGGCTAAAAATATCATGAAATATATTTTTTTATTTAAAAATAATAATGTAAAGCTACCAGACTGGCTGCTATATTGTATTTTTTGGAATGATGGAAAAATTACAGATTTGTACAGGAAATCTCTTGTTTGACAAAAACATGGCTTGTAGTCTTTTCATGCATGCATGCCTGAATTCATCACTTACATACATGCATGTTTGCATGTCATTTTCTTTACGTGAACTAGTAAAAGTGGCGATGGTGGTGGTGGTGGAGAGGCTCCTGTGGTTACAAAAGTTAGAATAGTAATCGTTGGAAGCAAACAAATAATGGCTCTGGATACCAGGCTGAGAACAAATTAACAACAATACAAGTAAATATTGTCGCTTTAGTCTTTTTTATGGAAAATAATGCATAACCTTTCGGTTTATTTAGTATTTTTTTGTATTCCTTCCTATCGTTTGTCATTTAACTATATGTTTTGAATTGGAATTCGTATCTGTTACACAGGTTTTTTGAATACGAGGAAATGTACACCTTTTAACCGAATTTTTTTATCTCCTCTATTCTTATGATACTGTGTATAATTTTTTTTTTAAAATAATATCATTTCCATCATTTTGTATTGGTCATATGAATTTATCCCTTATATACTGTACTATAATATTACATTCAATGTTCATTGTCAGTAAAGAAGGTACAACTGCACAAAAGTTTTATTTTATTGTTTATACCTCTTCAAAACTACTTCCATTATTACAACAGCCACCACCATTCACTTAAACCTAATATTATTATATGTTATTATTATTTTGTTTATAAATAAATAAATAAGTTGTAAGTGCTTCTGTTTTTACTTTCTTTCCCCTCTTATCTCTCTTTTTCTCTGTATTATATATAATGTCTATGACTGTGTATCTCTTGCCGAATGGTGTATGGATTCGTACCATTTTTATAACAGGACAGGCCACAAAAACGCCCTTTTGTTGCGACATATAATAGTCATGTTTGAATATTACAGCTCTCTCACAAAAATAAAAATGCTTTGACAGAGGGGCAAGGAAGCTCTGTCAACTTTCATACTATTATTTACTTGGAGCGCTGCTGTTTATGTCGTGCAGTAGTGTTCTTAGTGAATATTTCCCTAAGCGCCCCGTAATATTCTACTTTAAACAGAATAAAGAATTCTTGCATCATCGTATCCGCTCACCAAAAAACGGTATATATCAACAACATATTATTCTGCATTCGTGTAAAGATATGTACTAAACACACATATACCACACACCACACACAGGGCACGAAAATGAAGAGAGCAGTCATGAGCTTCCTTCTTTGTTTCTTTTCTCCCATCATAATCGCTATCATCATCGCCATCCCGAGCTCCAGCCCAACTAAAGAAATAGGAAGGTCAATGAATATCTTTTAATAAAAATAATATAGTCGGACGGAAAAGGTAATATGATATTGTTGGACAGTTCCCAATTATCACTATGCATTTACCTTATAGTAAAATAACATTTTGTGCGCTTTTTTGAGTGTTTGTTTGCCTCTGATGCTTGAGGACAAACAAACAAAACGGTGCTTATTTTCTTACTTATTTTTTTGCTTACTATCTCACGTTTTTCCTTTATTGCTTGCTAACTGACACATCATCATAATATATTGTTGTTCAAGGGACATACAGTCTTGTAGTATTTATGTTCATTTTTTATATTGCTTGCAGACCAGAAAGAGGAAAGGAAAACGTGAATGTAATATAGTCTGATAGGCTATATAACTATTTTTTCCTCTAGTGCATTCATTCATTCTCACACAATCAGTTGTGTACATAATATCACGTCATCATCACCGTGCTGCTTAGCAGATTCGTTTACTTGCTAAATTATTGTGTATTAAGGATAATTTGGGAAGGCCAGAAATAGCGGAAAGGCGCAACGGATTATTACCATATAAATATTCTTTCCTTATGAAGTATAATGATCTTGTGTTTATGATACATTTATTTTTCTTGTGTGTGATGATCATGACTATGAAGATGATGATGATGATGCGGCACATAAAGAAGCATAATATTGCGTCGAATAAAAGTAACAACAAAATTATTACGATAATATTAATAATAATAATAACCATCATTGCCATATAACTTGGATGACTGCACTAGATTGTATAACGCCGCAAAAACACCAAACGTGAGGGTGTGTAGCAAGAAGCGAGCACCACAGAAGAGTCAGTAAGTAAACTAATAAGTTTCACCATTTCGACCGACAACAGTCACAAAAAACGAGTAAAAAGCGGCAGATGATAATAGCCTAAGAAAAATCATGATAAATAATAATAATAATAATATTATGAAATTGTTCCTTCTCCTTTTTCCTGCTTTGTTATTATCTCCGCCACAAATCTAACCTACTATTTCTGTAAGGATAATATATTATACGATACTCTTCGCAGTTTATATCAAACACACGATTTGTAGTCGTCGTAGTGGTAACAAGTAACCTAGGTTTTGCGGCTCCCTCGACGATGAATTTATGTGTGTGTGGTGATGATAGCGATGATTTTTTGATTTTGACCAATGGTAGTAGTGGAATCGGCCCAACTATACAAAAAACCAAATTACGTCTCTCAGCGGTGCATATAATAGGGAGAAACGAAGAAGCAGGCATGCACTGTATGTTTCCTAACATTTGTTACGAATAATAATAATAGTACTATTTCTGTTTTGTATATATTCTCCCCAATTCAAGTATCCGATTTTACATGCCATATTATAGGAAATTAATGTAAGACAACCAACCTCTATTCCTTTTTTCTTATCAGCAGAGGATTATTATTATTTCATTGCACAGCAGAGAAAAACCACACATCAAGAACATGACGATAATAATGTCAATGACTACTCCTATACCGTACGCCATATCGACTAAAAATTTCCAAATAGCTGCACAGAATCCAAATTATAACGCCGATTTATTGTTTATGCCCACATCCACAAATAAACGAGCCCACTGAGGCAACCGCCACACAAAAACGTGGAACTCTGATAACGAAACCTGATATAAGTATTACATACTACATGCGTTTTCCTTATATATACCCACCTTGTGTGTATGGATTTATATCACGTCAAAAAAAGTATAAAACCATGTACATGGTATGGTTCCTGGCGAAATTATAATAAGAGCAGCAGCTATCAAAGAATAAATATGTGTAACCGAAGCTGATGAAACGAGCGCTTTTCGACAGTGTATAAAATATTGTAGAACGGAAGAAAATAACTTATAATTAAGGTTTTTCAAGTCAATCGCTCCTTTTTTTCCTCCGAGAAAATTGACGGTTTCACAATATTTCTCGTGAATAAATAGTCATGTACTCATACAAATATAATGAATCTATAGTGTGTGCATTTTTGTTGTGGAAATAATACATGCAATAATAGCTATGACATTCAAATTTGAATGAGTTATTCTGAGAAATCCAACATGTAATGCTCATATGTATGTAGTTACGAAATACGGTAAGGAATATCAGTACAAGTAATAATAAAAACCCTTGGTAAAGCATGCACATTACTGCGTCAAATGTCGATTCGGTGACATTTTTCACGCACACCATCGCCTTTCCAGAATACTTATCTATTTACAGATTAGACAGTAATAAAATATCCGATCGACAGTGGAACAGTCATGAAAATAATTTTCCTTTCAAAAGAAACCGTACATATTTCCAATGCCCAAAATTTGTCCAATTTACATTTTCATATAATGTTGACGTTGAAAGGTTTTAACATGGCCGTGAGAGTTAACATTTGCTGCGATATTTTAAAAAGGAGCATATTTATGTATTTATTTTCTTAGTTTCATTCTCCTGCTCGTTAAATTTCAATCAGTATCATGGGGGATGATCCATTCAATAACCACACCAAACTAATTTGGAGTAGCGTACACAACTGATACATTTCGATTAGCTAAGAAAATTTGAAGAGCACACCGAAAGAGAAAAATGAAATGTACTGACCACTTTTTGCTTAGGAAAGCCACAAATGTTAAGAAATGCTTGCTTTACCTGTGGCTGATCCTTCCCACTCTGATGAAGTATACAGATGAATACATAAAAAGTATAAAAAGTTGATGAGTTCATTATCCTCACGCCTTCATATAACACATACCACCAAACCAACATCAAACTCTATATCCTGTATGGTTTATGTCCTGATGTAAAATTCTCAAAGTTTTCATCTCCTTCCTTTCCACTACTACTCCGGTAATTAGTATCTATGAAAATTGACATTTCAATCATATATTTTCCTCAAGGAAAAGTGAGAATTCCTTAGCTTTGGGAGTGCATTGTGTATTGAAAAAACGCCTACCAATTTAACCCCTAAAGAGGAATATGAAGAGAAGTGGTAGGTGGGGTGAAATAGGAAGATAATATAAAACAAAATAAATTTAAACTACCACCACTTCCATCGCCACCAGTACTGTTAACGACTGTAAAATGTGTAAGCGCATATCGGCTGTTTTGTTCATTCATCCATTTTTCATGACAGTAAATATTCATCCGATACTTTTGCTGTTGAACCTTGATTCTAACTGAAACAGTACACGTGTGTGTGCGTATTACCTTGCCAGGTAGAGTGGAGAGCGTAATGCTCATTCTCGCGTCGTCATCCCTTAATCACACTCCACTCATTTTTCACTTTTTGGTTAGTCCTCTAGAGAAAAAACTCCCAGCCGTCGTTCTACTAAATGTGCTACCTCCCTGCTAAATCATTAGAAAAAATTAAGAGGAAAAATAGACAAGGGGAATGAGTGATAGATAGATTTTACGTCTACATTTAACCCATGTACGTACATATGTTCATAAGTTAGCTGGTAAAAAAAATTTCCGTTTTAGCTCCTTGGAACGTTGGAACAACAGCTCTGCATGAAGTCCAGTGCGCAACGTATCCGAAAATGCTAATATAAATGCATGTGTGGATAAAATTATTACGCCTATATGCCTTTCGATCTGTTTACCCGGTAGCCTGTCCACCTTCCCGTTTCTCTCTCTGTCTGGTGCTTACTGTTTAAGGAATAGAATTTAATAAAATGTGGGCCGCCATTGACTTTTTTATGAGTAAAAAAGGAATGAGTGTGGAATGCGAATAGAAAAATTTCCCTGTCGAAACAGCCGGTTACCGGGTGGTATAACCAAGCCAACAAGGGTAACTTATCAAGCACGGACCGTTTCAAGACAGGCAGGACCACCCTGTTCTCCAGTTAAGGTTACCCCATACCATGCAATATCTTGCCGATCCTTAGTCGTCTCTACTACGAATCTTGGAACACGAAACAAAAATTTCTTGCCAACTACCAAATAATATAGGATAGTTTAGCTATATTGATAATTACTCGTGTTAGTATCTAAATTTGCATTAAATTATTATCTTTTTATTCATACTCTACTTATTAGGTTCACTACAATTACCGTAAAAGAAGACATTCATATGCGTGATTAGGCGAAATTACATACATCATTTCATGGTGATCCATAATTCTTGAGAGTTTAAAACAGATACAAATGCAATTAAGAAAATTGCGTTGGTTTTTGTCATCTTCAGGAAAATTTTTAATTTTACTGGCGTGCGTGGACAATCTTGGCAAACGTAATGTTCTTAACGACATAATTGTACATATTAGGAAAATCCATTTTGCCATAATTGCAGTTTTTGGAGAGAATAGGTTGAACTATTAAAATACCTATATTGATGTCTCATATTTGAACAAAAAATAGGTGTTGCTTCATGCATGGAGTCTCTGGTTACCGAAACGGCATCTCAAACCCGACTTTACCATCTGCACTATGCACCAATAAAATGAGTTTGTGTTCTAAGCAATACAGCGCCAGCCAAAGTATTTCTAAATTTACTAGTGAACTTGGTATTACGGATTCGTTGGTGTTGACATGGCAAGTGACAAACTTTGCATATACAATTACACAAAGAAAAAAGTAATACTTCAACTTGGTATTATTTTGGAATATATCTTGCCAACATAACCGGGCATAATTACAACTCTTTCCCCAATATTTAGTTGTGTGGTAACTGGTACATTGTGTTTACAAGCTACAGAAGCCACACATTGCAATGACGACGTAACGCTACGAATGAGAGGAACCCCATCGATTTTACATTAGCTTCCGTTTCGTCCTCTTTAATACATATTCATATATTATGAGAATATAATGAGAATTATAAATTTATTATAAAAAATTAATACGAGCGAATGTTTCACTCATTTTTATTGATCATCCTTTTCCGTGGCGCTGGCTTCACTCTGAGGTGGCATTCATTTGGCGGTGTCGGTCTGACACAACTGCGGTTGGTTGGTGGTACGTGAATAAATGTTGCTTCTTCCTTCCTTCCTAACTTACTCACTCAAGGATGCATGTACGTATATAGCTACCGACCCGTCCAGTGTTTGCTGGGTAAATAAGCTGAGTGCTTTAAGCAAAGAAAAAATATTGTGTTGCGGTAACGCATCAAAAGTGATCTGATTACTTTTGTACGATGGAAAGCGTCTCTGTCTGGCCTGGCTGGAGACTTTTTAACTTTTCTAAGGTTCTCCTCATGCTAGTTTTATTATTATTTATATGTACACACCCGTCGTCGTCGACTTTCTAAAATGTGAATATATTTACAATTAGCTACTGCTGAAACAAGCTGGATTTGTAAATATATACCTAACCTTTTTCTTATACAACATTTTTTTTCAGCCACACACAACATTCATGCATGAACACTCTTGTTAGCTTACTTTAATTTTTAAAATAGTATAATCATATTATTGTTCCAGCGGCAATGTTGTAACTTGAGGTGCATGTAAACTGTATTGTGTTCTCAAATAAAGATGGAAAAGTAAACCAAAAAAAGTGATGGACAATCCCTGTTGCCTCATCATTCCTCCTGCATCATCAAACGTATCGAACAAATGCATAGCATGTCATGTAATGGATTTGGGAACAAGCATCTAGACAAACATCCATCCTTTGATGACAGCGCTAATTTTTCATCGACATTTTCGTAAACAAAAATTTGGTAGAGATGGGAGATTTCAATTGAAGTTAAGATCTTATGCTCTGCTTTCCTTTTATCATTTTCAAAATGCCCCAAAACTTTTAAAGCGAGAAATCAGAAAAAAGTTTGTTGTAAGAAGCAATCTTCTTGGTATAAAGTGGAATAGAAGATAGATGCACTTCAGCAAGATGCAACGATATAGACTTCACTCACAAGAGACAGAGTGTAGCAAGTACATTTAGAGGATGGAGCAATTTCTACTTCTTCTTGATATCTTTTTCCGTTTGTTGCAATGTTGGAGTTTATATCGCTGTAACAAAGTTTCACTTGACTACTTCACTTTCTGTGCTTGCTGTAATAAAAGTTGATGATAAAAAGAAGAGGTTGGAGGTTGCTTGCTTACCCTTCTTACTAGTTGTAAATGGATGATGATAAGGATTCATTTCTCTTCACAAGTTCTCTCTGTTGATTCCTGCACTCGTATCATATCTAAACCCATAGCCATATTATACCCTTTATGGCCTTAAAACATGATCGCGTGTCGTTATTTCCAACGTACGTACGAGCGCATCGGATGGTTAGGGTTTCACGGTGGGTGAGTGAGTGTGCGGCAACAAAATAAAGGTTGTTGTGTGTGTGTTTGTGCGTAAGCATTACTCACCGCTTCGTATTTCTTCAGTTCCATAGTTTTTGTCTAGAGAGTAGTTCAAATTGATACATATGAATTGATGGTGATGATCATCATGATGACGATCATGATCATTTTCTTGGTGATGATCATGATGAGCATTGTATAGATAGCTGTTAGGATAACAATAAATCTCCATGCAATCTTTTGTCTGGTGTATATTGTTGCACAAAACTTGGTTCTCGCTTTTTTCCCTTCATTCAGATAATATGGTAGGGAAAAGCCGAAGCGCATATACTTAAAGATAAAAATGAGAGAGTAGCCATCAAACCAAAATATCTGGTAAATTATGTTGTGCTAAAAGCAAAACGCTGTTAGAAAATTATGTTTGATGCAATATTCCACCCATAAAATATTTATGCTAGGATCCCTGTGTAATATTCCGCTTGTTAGATATCGCAGTTTGTAGCAGTAATTATTGTCACTATAAAAGGCGATGTATTCTAAAGATATAAAAGATAGTCTGGCTCAAGTTCGATTGTGTGAATTATTTTTATGAGAATATACTATACTGCCCATAATATACAATTCCAGATTATCTGATGATGGAAAATGCTATCTTAAAAATATCCTAATTTTGTGATGTTAACTTTATTTACATTAAAATTCTGGTCACGGTTATATAACTTTATTTAAAGTTTTATATTGTTTTTAAAAATTGATTTTTTTGCAATTATTTGAATTAAGTCTTATATCCACCTATAACTGCAATATAATATGCAACAATGTATGTAGAGATGGTCTTGGCAAAAAAGTATTTTAACTCAAGTGCATCATCGGAAAGCGTTTTGGCAACAGGGAAATAACCAAGCACGTACACAGTTTACCAGGAAGGGGAAACAAGGAAGGAAAACTAAAGCTTGATTGGAACTGATGCAACAATGGTGAAATGTGAATGGTTACACAAGCATAAATGCAGTGAAAATAGTTTTTCTGTAAAAGATTTTCAGAGTTTTTTTTGGTGTTTCCGAGAAAACCGGAAGTTGAAAATTGATGGTGGACACGCGCTTGTTGAGTGCATTTCCAAACTATATATTATACGTGTCTCTAAACAGATAATACAAAAGGCATCATGCACCCTTCATCACTTGACTCTTCTTTTTTTTTCTCATAGAGATCCATTCGGTTTTTTTGTTACTCCATAATCCTCACTGCTTCACACAATGAGCGGTAATAAAAATAAATACTCAACAGCATTGTAAGCATTACCATTACGAATTGCTCAACATTGACAAAAAAAGTTGATGGTGATGACGGTTTTTACTTTTTCGTAACTTTGTTTGTGTACCAAAGGCTTCTTTTTTTCAGGTCACCGCCGTCATCATCATCACTAGAAAATGTGAATGGAATGATCCCTAAAAAACTGTCATAAGGATTCACATTTCAACCCAGGAATGGCAACTGTTGTCGGAGCACGCGTCTCCAATTAGTTGCGATCCATTATGCTAATCGCCACCTTTTTGTTGAGATGGAATATTTTCTGTCGCTTTTGTCTGTAGAAAAGCTACCAGTCTGCGGAAGCACTGCACAGAGCTTTACACAAAATGCGAGCGAGCACACCCGTGAGAAGGGCATTTTTAATGAGAAACAATCCAAGTTCAATTTGTTCTCTATCTACAAAACCTTGTCTTTTCTACTGGTTTTACGAGCGTTTGGTTGCATCATCATCATCGTCATCATCACTCAGTCAATTTGTGACTTTCATCTGATCTCTTCTTTTACTTACCAATCACTTGGCCTTCAACCCCTCATCATCATAATATGTGTTATCATACAGGAATATTTATTCAAAAGTAAAAACCACTCAGCGTTATCTGCATACAACGTTTTAGCTGACTATTTTTTTCTGTTTTATAGCTTTTTATTACGTGGTGATGGTAAAAAGGCGAGTTTACGTGGTGTTGGTGTTGTAATCAAGAGAAAGAAATTCATACGAGGAAACACATACATTCTGCTGCATACTGTATTTTTTATTATGACTATAATATGCTTCTGGTAAAGTACAATGATAATGTTTCACTCTCACTTAACTAACTTGAACAAAAGTATGGTGATGATAGGGATGATGAAGATGATGGCACGGAGAGCCCAAGCCTAACACCGCGCCGCACCATTTTTATTTATGTTACTTTTCTGACTTTTTATTATACCTCTATTTGTAAGCATCATCATCATCATGACGATGATCATGGGTGATTCGCTCGGATGAGTAAGGAAAAGTCGGCGGATGCTTAAAACTATGTTCCATGCACGGATTTGTATTTTTGTATCACTACCACCACCAGCAATTGTGGTGGTGGCGGTGGCTGTATCAAGCTGCAAAGTATCATGATGATCATCATCACTAACAGCAGTAGTTTTTAAAAGATCCAAACTTTAGGTTATAAGCCGAGCCAGTAGCAGGTTTTATAACTTTATAGGGTGGTGGTTTTCACGTACTCATTCATTCAATCCACTGCACTACTGTCTGCTCTGCTGCACTGCAGAAGAGGAAAATAAGCAAGCAAGTCACAAAAATTTTCAGTAGAGAAGGAAGGAATGAGCGACCCCTCGTCTTCCTTAGTTTGCGTTTTCAATAAAAACAACTCCACTCGGGTGACTGTTGCTGTGTCAGGTCTTCTTTTACGGCTTTCACAATCAAAAAAGAGCAAAAAAAGCTTCGGAAAGCAATCTTAAATGCATACAAACACATATATAAAGATACACAAGTTTTACTTGTGCAGAGTTTCTCTGATATCAAAAAGTTGCTGCAGAACTTTATCATTTATACAAATCGACAAATCCGTACTTGTCGACTCAACCGTTCTCTCTCTCTCTCCCTTTCTTTCCATTCAAGACGAACGATGTACCTACTTCCTTTATTTAAATGCGATCCTGCCGCTTATTACAATTACGACAAATGCCCTATTCAGGATTTATTCGCTTCGTTGTTAATATTAATGTAACTTTTCCGAGCAGTGATATTGCTTTCTTCCTCTAAAAAGTATAAAAATACGTCCGACAGAGTTATATTTATCACTAAAGTCTCCCATGAGCAGAAAATGGAGATGTAACGTAACTTGCAGTAAAACGCAAGTTTACATGTTCCGATGAGATGAGAGGACAGTGAGAGTTGTATGCTATTAGTAATACTGGTAATGCTCGTGACGGGTGACATCAGCTTCCTGTGAAACTTGTATTATCATTATGATAATGGCTTTCAGCATACATTAATCGAATGAATGATGCCTAAAAAATGAAAACGATATGCGTAAAAAGGAAGGAAACAAGGAAAGCGGGCGAGTGGTCATGATAAAAGTAAAGCATGTTAAGAAAAGCGTACAACCACTCATTTTCATGTATGCACTTATTCAATTGCTTGCAACGATACTTGATTTTTGTGCATTGTGCTCTATATTTATTCCATCCTAGAAATTATTGAATCGTGTCAGTTTATTTTAGCCAAGCGTGTCCTTATACAATTACTTGAAAATTTTTGGGCCAGTTATTTTATTTGTGTGAAAAAATAGTTAAATAAATCTTCTTTCCAAATAAAGTTAACTGCACATACAAATTCTTGACAATGTTTTTTAAATGCATTCCTTTCAGGATGCATAATGTACACGCAGATTGCATTCATGCATAATGTAAATGGAATAAAACTAAATTTGCACGTTTTAAAAAGTATGTGCTGGGAAGCAATCTCTGTGGATGCTACTCTTTGGTCTAAATCAAGCTTATGAGGACTTTTGTTGTTAGTTGTTTGTACAAGTAAAAGTTTTGGTGAAACAATAAAATTATCTCACCACCAGAACAAAGCTGGCTGGTACTCCTTTGACGGCAAAATCAAATATAACAAGCAGGCTGGAAGTTTTTTTTGGTTGTAAAGGCGGCGGCGATGCACTGTGCTCTAATTGTTAGTGGTCGGATGGCAATTAGGTAATATGATCCTAAATTGCATAGTATCATAATAATAACAATATTCATAACAATTAGAAGCTCAACAGTAGCACAACGTTTTAGTAGGCATTGTCGTTATCATATGGAATAGTTAGTAGCAGGTACTCCCTTATAAACAATTGAATTCCCTCAGACTTTTAATTACGTGCAATGAATACGAAGAAAAGGTCAATTTCCCTTGTTCCACTTCAGCCCAATCCTAACAACCCACGCACTGTAACTACATAAAATGCAAGTGCACTGCACTCTTGATGCATTTTTGCATAAAAATTATCTAAACAAACATCACTGAAATATAAATTTTATTGCCATATAGAAACCTTCCAGTATAAAAGGACACTACTTCATAGACATGTAAGGCATGAGGAGACAATACAATTATCGTGAATATATACACAGCACAAGAATTTAAAAGTTTCATTTTATTATTGCAAAATTTGCCCAGTTTATAAGAAATAATGGAGAAAACATGCAAATGAATTTAATCAAGAGTTCTGCCTTGTGACTTGGGGAAAAGAGGGGAAACGAATTTAACGCTGGTAAAAAGTATGAAGAAAAACGAAAGTGACATTATATATTTTAGCACATGTTTTAATATACTTTGTAATAGCTACATGAATGCTTATGATTAACATTAATACACTTTGTAATTCATATTATAGGAAATATTGATTAGTTATTTTAGTGTCGCCAATATTTAAAATGACTGAACCTATTTTCTAATATTTGTCCTTAGTTCATGTAAACTTGTCAATTTTGTTGCGTTATGTAAACACTGCCACAAAAAGACCTCCCATTCTACTGTACACATTGTAGCACCATGTATTATACTCTCATGCTTACCTAAATAACAATAATAGATCATCATAATATATCTCGATTTTACTTTGTGATAGTTTTTACATTTATTGACATATATGTATATTTGGACTGCACATTTTGTGTTATTTACTGACGTACAGCAAACACACCATACAATCATTCCAGGTAAACATATTGCCGATTTCTTCATGTGAAAGCAAAGAAAATACCGACAAAGTCGAGTAGTTACACATTTTAACTCACCTTTGAAGATAATAGGTGTGCAAACAATCAAGCAATTAGGGATTTTTCACTGCTGTCTTTTTCATGGGACAATTTCTGCTCGACTAACTTCCTCTAATTTTTTTGCTCCTTGACCTTAAGCAAATACGGAAAAAACATAAAGGTTTCATACAAAAAACAAATACATATTCAGTTTAAGAATAGGATTCGTCCTGTTGTTGATCATTATGCAGGCCACTTTCTGGTTAAACATTATGCTCCAAAAACTAATTTAAAGGAATAATAATATTGGTGTGACGTATCATCTCTTACAAATACCTGTAAAGATTATATTCTATTATACTCATCTTTCTACTTGTGTAAAGAATATATTATCACCACATTCCAGATTTATGGAGAGAACGACGATGATAGTTATCTGGGATCGTGGAATAGAAATTGTAAAAAAATCATCCCGACACCGATAGTTTTCCCCTTTTTTGAGTGTCGTTTGCGGAAATATTTTCTACCTTATTGTTGCCGTTCATCCTTTTGATTGTTTTACATCTGTCTGAAGTTGTAAGGATAATCCAATATATTGCATTCATAAACTATAATAAAGGTACAATACAAATACAGAGGTCTCATCTCATACGTCAACAATAAGATGCTTCACAGTGCCATTATGTATTTACTTCATCCAATTATCACGATCGTATGGATTTATCCCGTTTACCTTTTTTCATGAGATAATGTATGATCATACTGAGCGATACAAATGAAGAAAAATGCCTGAAGAAAAGCAAGCGTAAATAAATACAAATGTTCTTACATGCTCACGTATGTATAGTTACATACTTATGTGAATTCCGCCAAAATTCTTGCGCACATTACGGTTTATTAGGTAACAGTTAAACCTTAACGAACACTAGTTGTAGTTTCTTATGATTGATTTCCTCTGCTGTGTGCTATGATGAAACCCGTTAACCAATTCCAGTTCAATGAAATGAGTTATAAATCCAATATAAATATGTACACCCATGAAATAAGTAAAAATCAATTCATGCAGATTTGGAATCGAAACATCTTTATTTTTTCCACAAATGTTTCAGGAATACAGTTCTAACTACAGACTGTTTGACTGTTTCAGACTGCCCCATCTTTCCCACAAGATTCACGTGGCCCCACGCACGTTATACATACGTGATTGCAAAGTTTGTTTACCATCCACATCCACAATATTCTGTATTGCATATTATAATGATTATGCAGTGGTGAAAAGACTTCACTTTCAAATCTACATTGGATAATATGTATACTGTCTGCATCTTTATTTAAATGTACATCATCAGACTGAGGTATGCCCAAATGAGCCCGCATATCAGTTCCACAGAAGCCAGCATAATCGCGGAAAAGGAGGAAGAAGAAATGAGATGTTCAACGCTGAAATACTAAACTGATGTAATGCAGAAGAGAACAATAGTGTGTTGGTGGTGGTGGTGGTGGTATATGCTATGCGAGATTTTAAAAACATAAAGCAGTATTATTGGAGGTTGTGCTAAGTAAAATAAGTGTAAATGGCAACGAATGACTTTACAAATCTTTCACAACAGTATAATATAGTGGTTACTCTACCAGTTACACAATACATGCTGACGCATTCTACTGTTTGTTTTCTCTTCTTTCTTTTCACTCGCTTACTTTTGCTTTTATCGCCAAGTCAATTGTCAAGCTAAAGTACTGCTAAAAACTAACAATAAGTCAATCCGGTGTGATTGTGCCACGGTGTATGTATTGTTGGAGAGCACCCTTTTGTTTATTTACGTTTCAATTCGTTACGGTGGTCATTCATCTGAAAGTGACCGGATCTAAGGGCTCTCAAATGCTCGTTATACATCATTTTATTTCTCTCTTTGAACAACAAAAGCTCTTTGTGTTTTGTTTTATGGCTTGTGCTCCTACTGACAAACAGTAGCACAAACACTGAATGCTTACAATGATGGTAATAATAAAAGCAATAATAATAATGGCATTTCTGTTACGAAGCCGTCGTCAATACCGGCAATGGAAGGTGTATCCACAAAACCTGGAAATGTGAACTCTCTGCACCTTTTTTCCACGTTACCCACAAAAACAACAATAATGACCAAGCATTAGAATGTGATATTTCTTTATGCGCGTTCATTAATAATAATCACCTTTCTCAAATTTCGGGCACAGGTCAAGCTTCATTTGTTGGTCAAAATAAACTGATCAAAGCATAACAATACATTAATATCTATACTTTTGAAATGTTGGAGTGGGTGGGTTCATAGTTCACACACCCACACACATCATATAAGTACTCTCAAGAGTGACGTTTGGTTAACAATGGACAAAAGGTTTTCAAGCTTTCATTATAAAAATCCTTTACGGAGCATTACGCAAGAATAATATAATCTGGGCTGGACTTTTACAATAAAAGTGGACGCCAACAAAAATCAGTGAAACTTTAATTTTGATAATATAATTGTTTTTACGAGTTTCGTAGCTGTCTAAATTTACCATTACCCAAAATGGGAAGGAAACTAGGGATAAGGATCAATCAACAAAAGTAATACAGTGGAGAAATTCCCAAATTTACAGGAGCAGTAGCATTCGTTTACGATGATGACTACAGCTTTTAATGATAAGTGGGTATACAATTGAACAAGGAGCAAACTCTGTCTCGTCCAGATCATGCTTCACGAATTGGAACAATAAATGGATAATTAGTTATACTAACCCTTTCACATTTGAATTTTTCTCGCTTCGTCATCCCGTTCATTCCGTTTTCATGATACTGTCCATCCATGCATCCCATCTTGTCTGATTTGTGCTGTTGATTTTGACTTTTGTTTTCCTGGGTTGTTCTGTCGCTTTTCGTCATTATGACCGAAGGACAATGGGTTTCTTTTGTTTCAGTGGCTTCCTTAAAATAACATTTCAGTTAAAATGACTCTGCGTGTATGATAGCATTATATACGTGTCTCCTCTCGTCCATCCAAAAACCCCACAACGCAACCCTGTGCTAAAAGAATGATTTGATGGACAGCAGATAGAATGACGGTGGAACTCGGACTTTTGTTGTGGTCACTTTATTTTCAAAGCGCCGTGTAGTTGGGAGGTAGAGATATCCCTTTCATCAAGCTAAATAACAGTTGTAGAAGTGACCAGAAACATTGGTCATCATTATCATCATCATGACATGCAATGCAAATATGTGGTCTACTCGCAGAAGTGTGGAACGGTCGGTTTTTACCACTGATGTTGTTTCTCCTCTGCTGCTGCTGCTGTTTTGAACATCGGCAAAGTGATTACCGACTAGAACAGACAGCTAGAATAAGAGAGTGTAGGGGCACACTCGCTTTTTCTGTTTCGTGTCTCCTTGTTAGCAGCTTTTCAACAGAGAGCAGTGAAAAGGCAAAAGTCATCGTATCGTCCTCTGTGTGTCAATGTACATATATGCGAGCTGTAGTAAAGTAACTAACTAAAGTACTAAAATTCTACTCTTTTGTTCCCTTTTTTGATCTCTCATGTGCCAATTATAACCCTAATAAGGATAATTGAGCTACTCTGTGCATGCATGCAGAACGATTGTGAATTTTTGATAACAGTCGTTGACATGCCTTTACCATTTCATACTATATGCTATACTGTATCATTACACCTTATGGCAGGACAAGAACGTGGCTATAAGTAGTCCAAAGAATTGGTGGAATGAGTAGGAACGTTTTCTTCCATGATTAAAATGTATAGATTCTCTGTGAAATTTTTTGTTCTGTAAATAAATACTTCTGCACACATATATTTACAAACACACGTGTATTTAACTTCCCACCTTTGCATCTGCTATAAAAACAGTAATATTGCCTGTATACAAGATCATTTTTCCGAAATTAATTTAATTTAGTTTTACAGAATCCTTTTTTTTGTGTTGTTAGTAATGTGCCCAAAGTTTTTTTTCTGGGTTGGTAATACATACACAAGTCGACAGTTATTATGGATAATTTATGCACAGGCGTGTAATTTCTGTAAAAAGTAAAATATATATCCGCTTGTCAGCACGTTCGTTTTTCATGAATTCAGTGTGTAAGCGAGACAACACACGCAATGGTGGCCTTTTTTCGTTTCTCACATTTACACAAAAAAGATGAACCAAAAGAGCATCTGTCGAATTTTTAAAGGAAAAAAAATGCCAGATATTACAAGAGTGCTTATTTTCTATACTTTATTTACATCATTTTCTATTAAGTAAGTTAATTGAATGTAATTATTTACATTTCCTAACTTATTAAATGTGCAAATGATATTAATAAGCGACAGGAGTTTGAGGCCCTTTTAAGATTTTTCATTGTATGTCCGTATGTCCATTTTGTCGTTAATTGGTGTACATTGTACAAAAATGTGAATGCTCTAATAGAAAGAACCAATCACTTTCTCGCCAGTCATACTTTTTTCTGCATCTATTTGCATGAATATATTCCTTGTGTAGACTTTCCATGTGGGACCTTTAGACTTTGCACTTGATCCTAAGCCAACAATTTTTCATCCACAAGCTTGCTTTCGCAACTTTTCCAAGTTGTACACATTTTAGTTACGATATCATTAATTTTTCTATTATGAAGTTAATTGAAGCGCATTTTTAAAGTCTAACAGTAACTGTAATCCAGCTATGACGCCTAGCTTCTGTGCCAGAACTACAGTAATACCATCAATATCCATCCTTTTAGATATACAGTACTACTGTGTTAGTACAATAAAAGTATTAAAATGAAATGAATAAATAACAATAACAATGACTATCCATCATATTAAATTTTTGTTGGTATTTGGTGACACTCATGATTGTTGCCTTGGGATGAATAGGTTTCCGACAACTGAAACATGATCCTATATGCTGGTCTCTCTTTTCTCCACTTTTTTTCCTTGTGTCTTCTTTCTAAAGGAAGAAAGAAGTGGCAGGACGATTCAATCACATAAATACCTTTGTGCACAAGCCGCTATCTAAAAAAGACGTACATCATATTGCATTGCTCTGCTTTAAAATGCAAATAATTTGAGCATCCTGACATGCTCATCTTTTTTCAAATGTCAGTTTTTATGTGATGAGATCACCAACACAAAGTTGTTTTGTCTGAAGACTGGGTATATAACAGATAAAAAAAGTACTATGCAGTAGCAACTACAACAGGTAATATCAGTATTGTGTAAAAGTAAAGCCTACTTACAACTACTGTATGTAATATACTGCCATTTGTTGGTTTTCTCTGCATTTTTTTATACTCCTAACGACCTCATGCAGCTCTACAATGCTTAAAGAATAGTGGCAGAGTGGTGGTGATGATAACGACGATGATTGCTCATGATAAATGGCTTTGTGTGTATAAAACGGATGATGAGAGTATAATATCATGAAGGGACCAGGTGAAATTCTGATAATAATCATCATAATATGGATATATGCTTCTACCATGCCCCAAAGCTCTGTCAAGATGAGTGAATAAACTGAAAAAATCAAGCATGAATGAGAGAGAGAGAGAGAGATGTAATGTAACCCTATACGCAGGATTTTTTTTCGGGCATACATTCTTCTGAATACCAAATATTTGCTGAGGAGTGAATGATGTTAATTTTCTAATTTTCTGGTGAGTGGCAACAGAAGATACTTCACTCGCTGTAGAAAGAAGGAGGTAGACAGATAGTAATTCTGGATTAAAAAGAAGAGCAAATCTTTGTGAATCCTTGTTTGTATTCTTGTTACGCACACACACGCAATGAATGGTTGGATTTTTATAAAGCTTTTCTTCTCTATTCGAGATCAAGCTTCTTTATGAAATGTTCAATATTATTGTTAAACCTCTTGTACATTTCGTCGCGTCAAGGATCAATCCAGAGAGCCGCTGTTCAGAGAGGCAAGTTTTCATAAGTATTTTATATGTACCATGAATACAGTGGTTGTATTTCTAACAACATAAGTGCTATAATAGCAACAAATGTACATATTTAAAACGCAGAATTCTCAGGTTTCAGCAACCTTCTTTAAAAATAGATTCTTCATGCGAAACTAGTAGGTGATTGACACGGCTTATTTTGAGATAAGTTTTAAATATCTGAAAGTATCATCAAGTGCATTAATGTTACTCTGGCCACTAGTTTAATTATCCCTTTATAATAATTATCCGCGTCAAAACTGTATTCTTTGTTAAGCTTCTGATCCTGTCGTTCTCCTAATATGCACGCCATGTCTGCCCGTTCCACTCCATCCCCACGAGTTTAATTTTGTTTTTCATTTAAATTACAATACTTAGCTAATGTAAAATGAATTGTACAGAGGGAGAGAGATAAGCTAACCACTTTACCAATTATAATACAGAATGAGCTTTGATGATGTTGATGATGATGCTGACTACCTGGGATGATGAGGGCGCAGGAAACTTCATGTCAAAAGCTTTGCTTTTCTAAAGTAGAAAAGGAAATACCAAATTATCGACTCCTGCGAAAATTTTACCTTTTCACAGATAACACATCATATTATGTTCGGACTAGACAAATTACTCCATGCATTTTTTTTCTCCCCAAAACCACCTACATTTTCTCTCTGTGTGTATAAGAACACGTCACAGACACAGACACTTTGAAGCCATGATAAGAGGATATTTTTACTTTTTATGGAAAAGAGAGAGAGACAACCACGTACCCACCACCACGACACGGTAGCAAAATCATTCTATAATACACTACTATTATGTACTTTTCGAAAAAAGTTGACTTGCTTTTAACTTTTTTTAGTGTATAAATACTTGGCCAAGTTGGTAAAGTGCCATCAGTTATTATTACATGGATGTAGGTAATAGGTACTCTCCTCTATTTTCAGAGTGAATGAGTAAGTTCCATCTTGTTTCTGTAGTCACGCTATACTGTGAATTTACTCACTCACAGGCAGACACACATATTGGGAAATAACAGCCGCGGCCGAAAGAACCTTATTCATGTGTGGTAAACGTGAAAGAACAAAGTAGGTAAAACTACACGCTTGTTCGTCGTTGTCAATGCTAATAGAATTTAATGAGTACATAGTGAAGAAAGGGGTGTATTTAATAGGTAATATTATAAATATACACTAGGCTCATCGTCAGTGAGCTGGCTTTGGCTATAGATCAGGGTTCAAGAAATTATAGAAATTTTTTGGCCACCAAGACGAGAACCATCTCATGCACATGTGACTAAATAGTGAGTAGGTAAGAGTCTGTCTGATAGGCTGGCTGATCGTCACTGATTATTCAATAAATTCCTATTACGATGACCTAATGTTTCTTGTAATTGATTTTGGGGGTATGGTGATTTTTTACCTATCTTTATCCTTTCCGAAAATTACTAATAAGTAATTTTTAATTTATTCTGCGAACTCTTTTTTCTCTTTTTAACCAGTAGTATAGATACGGATCCATAAATGAGCAAGCTTGTCATAGTGATATTTTTTGTATTGGCTGCTTTTTTTACAATTTACCTCTAAATCTATTTATTAGAATTTTTCCCAATTCATACATGAGTAACTGTAGCTTTTTTGGAAAAAATATGCGCTATCGGAAGTTACTAATTCCAGTAGCTAACCCGTGTTCTTTCTTTCTACGAAATATACTATAATTTCAACTAATTTGTAATGCTTCCGTTTTGGTATCCCAAGCAAAATAGGATATCAGTTTCAATCAAGACGATCAAGGAAAAGACAAAAATAAATGTGGTATGAACCCGCGCTTTTGTTACAGTTCGGGAAATTAGGCCAGAAAATCACCAAACGTCAAATATCAATTGCCGAAGAAAACGCTAACCCACTATCTTCTTGTCTCTGGCTGACACATATCATTCTTGGTTTCTTATACAGAGGCATGCATCGTAGTTACCTCGTCATCGTCTTCAATCGAAAATGTCAACAAATTTTTCTCTTCACTCTTTTCACATTTTGCAAGGGAAGTAGGGAATTACTGAGAGAGTTTAAATTAAACCTGGTTTACTCCAAAAATCATCCACACGAAGGTTTTGCATGTGTGTGGTTTGTGTGTACTTAAATGTAGACAATTTTCGTCGAAGAAAAAAGATGGAACACAGAGATTGTGTGCCAAGAACCCATTAACTTCCTAGTGTCATGAAATGCTGCTCTCCAAGTATACATTTGTTAAACCCACCCAGACAATTAACAGCATGATAAAGTAAATNCTTAAATGTAGACAATTTTCGTCGAAGAAAAAAGATGGAACACAGAGATTGTGTGCCAAGAACCCATTAACTTCCTAGTGTCATGAAATGCTGCTCTCCAAGTATACATTTGTTAAACCCACCCAGACAATTAACAGCATGATAAAGTAAATGCAGGGAAGGGGCTTTAGTAGCGGAACGGAAAAATGAAACAGAGCATTTCGATAATACGCTAAATGGCTATACTTTGAAATGATAATCAGCATCCATCGGGGTAACGTGGTTATGTAATGGTTAACTTTAAGTACCGCTTTTGGCTTGTTTGTCAGTTTCTGTCGCATTTACGTTTTTTTCGCTTTACTCTACTCAATGAATGTGATACTTCCAACTGCTGCTGCCGCTGTACAAATCAAAAACAGCGAAATGACAAGGAACACACTATCATTATAACAAGCAAGCTCACGCACAAAACCAAATGTTTGGCGACATTCTAACAACTGCGGATGTGGTCCCTTAAGGGTAAAAGGTAAATTACCCTGAGTTAAATCCGTTTAACGAACCATGTCGTATCCTTCCATACAGAAGTAAGCGCAAGTAAACAGGGACACAATAGGCCTTTTATATTGTTATATAGCTAAGTATATTTTATAAACACAAGCACCCAAGATCGAGAGTGTGTGTGTGTAATACTATCTTTTCCATATACGGTAAATTCATACTGGATAAAAGTTTAGATTTGAAGGTATTATTATTATGTCTCTGGGAAAACGTAGAGTGGAGGATGTCAACAATACTGAGAACAATAGGTATTGTCCAATGTCAATTCAATTACGCACTTATTCACGTACACGATCCCAAAACTCTCAAGTTATCCAAAACAGTCAGCAATAATCATAACAATAATAATGATAATATGGTGATTCAGTTGTGACAAGTCCCTCAATTTTTAAGTACCAGAGATCATCATTATCATTGTCATCATCATCATGATACCTAGTTAAACTTCATTTATTTCACTTGTAAACGTAATAAGTAGGATAATCGGATTGTCATTGAGAGTGAGCTTAACCTTGCAAGTTTATTATAAAACCATTGCTTATTTATTTTCTATTCTACATATATCGTGCATATACACAATAAGATATACCATATACTACGCAATCCCATAAATTAGTTGCATAAAAGAAAAAGACATCCTCAAACGTAATCACAATATGCATAGGTACATATACGATTACATTTTCAGTGTAAATGTGCACGCATCGAAGCAAGTCTTATTCTTCTCTCACAATTCAACAATGGATGAATTCACAAAATTTCCGTTGAAAGTTCAATTATGAAATTGAGTGGGATCGTGTTTCTCTAGACTGCCAATTCAATGATTTCTATCGATAAAGCAGAAAGATACAAACATGCATCGTTGCATTGCCTGCATGCTTCCAAAACGGAACGCATACACATAGGTAGTAATAATAATAATATGGTATACTTATCATAAACGTAAGGCTCTGAATGGTTCGTGAGTGACCAAACCAGGTGGTCCGTCCAAAAAATGTCAGGATTTGTTTGAGCTAAAAGCAGTGTGTAATGAGCATGTGGTTCGATTACACTTTCTGGTGATGGAGGTGGTCATGCTTCCTTGAGTTTTCTCTTTTTCTGCAGGCAAAAATTATGGGAAGACTAGAATTATTGTTGTCGGATATCCATCCATCCACACATACCCAACTTGCTTACCCGGCGCCCCACGATTTGGGTCATGTACTCTGAGTAAACTCAAAGTAGTCATACGATTCTCCGAAATAACAGATTAAATATATTTATCCGACTTGTTACTATTCTTGGTTGTAATTTATCAAGTAAAGTATTTAGTTTTTACTTGTTCAACTGGAAACTTCAACTATCCTTTTCTGGAAATAAATAAATAACGCGAAGGGAAACGCATAATATCGTGGACGCTCTCTACTCGTAGGTAGATCAGTACACGATTACTATTTCAGTCTTTGGCAGGAATAGCTATCAACTTAAGTAAATAATAAAATAATATATACATAGCACGAGTATTCACTCACTCGCTGCCACCACCACCGCCACCAGGGCTCAATTCCTCCAATAGCCAGTGTTGATGTATGAGCAACGGTGGCGATGCTGGTGGGTGTCTATATTCTCCAGCAAAGTCGAGAAAATACAAAATACTGTAATAATAATGAATTTCCTTGATTTATTATGCTACCGCATGTCATGCTCAACATTATAACGCGATGAATTAAATATTTATTCGCGTTCTGTGACTATTTGTAACGATACTTCTAACTAACTATAAACTCTTTTGGTGGTAATAATGAACACAAGTTGCTGCTACCAACAACATGTAACATCAGTACATATTACACGACTCATCGATGTCAAATATATTTCGTTTATATTAAACTACACACGAAGTACACTTACTTACCTTTCACCAAACCCTTAAACACTTTTGATTAAATTTCCAGTGGAATTGAAAATGCACACCAGAGACGTGAGCGTTGAAAATTTTTAAGAATGTTCACCATTATCGACATCCTATCATCATCATCATATAGATATGAATATTATATGGTTATGCATATAATATATTATGTAGCACGTAATAAGCGTATACCTCCGTGTAGGACGGGGCGTATGAAAGCTGATTAATGGCTGTTTTGATGTGGAGTGATCTAGTCATTTTGTGGCTCTGATCAAATATTGGTTTTATCAGCAAACCCAAAATGAATATTACCATGCACGAAATTAGAGGGTAATACATTGGAAAATATGAAGCGTCCAGCATGCAAACGATCGTAAATCGCTTTAAACAAGTCTTTCTCTCTCTCTTGATAAAAACTGATATTTCAACCTCAATAAATAAATACAAAACTCGTATGGACAGGAGCAGAAGCAACAGGAACTGTTATTGCACCAAGATGAGCATTATCCAATAATTTCATCCTTTTGGCTATAAATTGACTACCCATTAATCATAGCTCAAAGGTAGGTCCTGTACACTTACCACCAGTTCATTTGACTCGAAACCTAGAAATCCAAGGTAAAAAAATGAATGAGGAGAAAGATGCAGAGAATTTGTATTCAGGATTGTGCGTTCTTGATGCCTCCTCATATTATTTCAGTCGTTATAAGTTAGCATCATCATCTTCATATCGTCATCATAAAAATTACAGCAGAAGCCACCAAGCTAGTTAACCCAAGTTGTGTGTGCTGTCTTGTGTGGTGGTGTGGTGGTGGGTGATGAACAAGTGGGAGAGAAGAATTTTTTTTACTGCTTGCTTGAGTAGATGATAGCTTTGTATTTACTCTGTTGAACTCCATCATTGAAATCATAATGTTGATGAAGATAATTATCATCTTCATCTCATCATGGCACTCATCTTCTCTTCTTTGAGTAAATAAAAAGTGTTTGGGAATCACCAGCAGAAGAACCAGGAGCACCATCAACATGAACCCTTTGGTGTTACTGTAACATTATCCATTCCCATTATTATTTTTATATTTTCAAACAAGATACATTCTCTCTCTCTCTCTCTCTTTCATACCAGTTAGTTGGAAGGTAATCCCCTTTGCATAAATAAATATAAGGTTCTCCAAATTTTCATGTGTAATCATCTTCACGTCTGTCCATCCGTCCAATGTGATAACCAGGTTTTTCCTCCTGCCAAATAAAAAGCCTCTGAAAAGGAACACTGACAATGAGTGTGCAACGGAGAAAAAAAGGAAATCAGCCAAGTATACAGTTTTTGGGCAAGCCACCCTTGAATTTGTATGAATTAGGTTGAATGAGTTTTTCTCACTTGGAGGCAGAATGGGAAAAAAATCAACGTGTGTGGAGTAAGTGGAGAAGTAGGCATAATAAAACCTCCGGCTGTCCAGCCTTGTTTCATAAAAACAAGTAATGAGTAAGACGTGAGAAGTATGCAGAATCTACTATTTACCAATAAAACTAGTTAAACAGCAGCATAAAAACATAATGTTCAAAAACCAAGCATCACCATTGCTACTAACCCCAGAGAATAGGTTTATCTGTAAAGAAATTTTAGAAAATTTAAAATATTATCTGTGTAGACTAACTTTTACCTCGACGCATTAAAAATATTATTGTTATGATGATGCCATGTTGTTGGGATTTCATTGTTAGCATTATTATTACCACTTGCTATTTGAGGGAAATAACAAGCATAAAACATGTCACAATGTTTATATCAATAACTTGCTCATTTCTTCCCCAATGAATCATTGGAATGGGTATATTTAGAATGACTTGTTTTCGCCCGGCGCATCTTTCCTTTCCACCAAGTTTCACATAATTTTCTCGCTCGTTGGTGACGATCATTTTCAAACTTACAAAGAAAGGCTTAAGTAGAATTTATTACATGCCTATTATATTTTATTTTCTAACTCAGGTAAACGTTTTTTTACACCGTGGACAGTTTGGTAATAAGCAGTGTTGCTGTAATAATAGCAATAATGATAATGACGAACTGTTGGTGGTGCTGGTGAGGATGATACGATACTCTGTGTGTACCAAGTTATTTTTGGAGTGCACATCATGACGCTTTATTCATCTCGGTAACATAGTGGAAATTATCTATTTGAAAGAGGAAGAAAAATCATCCAGCCGTTTTATATTTATCTCATCTTACAATAGCCCAATACCCTTCTTGGCCGATTTTTGTATATAAACTTACGTTCTTTTTACTTTCTTACACATTTCAACGAAGACGTATCATGATGATGATGAGCTAATAAGTAGGGTAGTAAACAACTCGTTCAGAAAACCAACAGAAATAAGCATTAATCCATCAAGAAAACACACATTGAGACAAGAGTAGACGAGCTAGTTGAGAAATTTAAGGCACATTATTATTATTGCCTATATATTTCCACTTGCTTTTACATGCATATTTGTTAAGAGAAGAGAACGAGAAAAATACAATTTTTCTTATCTATTTTACGTGAAATAGCATACATAACATCCTTCATCATCACCATCTTATTTATATGAAGGAGTAAATAAGGATGAGGCTCCCCAGCTTGTTCTAGCACAGATATTTCTAGCGAAGAGGTGTGCCAAGGAAAATCAACACCTATAATCATCTCGTCTTGAATTAAGAACTGCAATCAAGTTGATTTTTATGCCTCCATATGGGCCAAGTAGTTTTCACGGACTGTGTGAGGACTCCACACATGCACTGCTCACCCGCGAGAGAGTCAACTACACTCACCATCACCAATAAAGAAAAGAGACATGCACCTTCCAAAAACCCACACCACCACCACCGTTTTCCTTTCAAAGTGTGTGTGTGTAAGTAAATAAGTAAGGCAATAATAATAACTAGCTATCATAATATTTTGTATATTTATATGAAATGCTTATATATTCTAGATTCATAACTGTTTAGGTAATGTATTTAACAAAGACTTCTTTTGAGCTGACAAGTATTTTTTTTTGTTGGTTTGTGTGTGTGTGCTCCAAACCCAGTTGCCTGGAAAACAAACCATAGGAATAAAATGGGTAAAAAAAACCTCAAAACAGCATGTAGTAATGAGAAGGAGCCTTGAAACATGGATAGACTACAAGAATAAATTCTTCCTGCTCATATTTTGACAGGAAGAGTAGCGCATCGGATTGTAATCGTTCCACTTCTTATATAAGATATCACTCCTGGAGAGTAGGAGAGAGAGAGAGGAAACATTTATTCAATACAAAATATTAAGTAAGTAATAAGTAATATCCACACAAGAGTAAAAACAGCAGAAGCATAATCATTATTTTTTTTTAACTTTTAAAATAAGTGGGTTAACAAGAAAAGATCATTTTTTATACTTAATCGGGGAGAAGAGTACACTGGGATACATACTCTTGTTAGGACTACTTCTAGCACAGAATTTATACCAAAGATTACATGCTAGTTAGTAATATTGGTACTGCATATTATGTAGATGTGTGTTTTTCAGTGAAATATAGAGAGAAATGCATAATTGCACTTCTTACATAATATTATGTAGTTAAGAAGAAAAAAAAGGTAAGGAAGGACCACCGGGATGGCCCATGCCTCAGACATAAAAAACTAACAATAGGAGGAGTCGACAGACAGCTCCAGTATATTTTCAACCTTTTAACAACTCACATCTTTTCTCCAATGACTTTATAAAATTAGAACTTTATTATATTGCCAGCAGGGAAGGTATAACAACGTATCGTAATAATAACAATAACGAAAAAAGGAGGAAAAAGACATGATGATACTATATACCCAGCTTAACTGAACGACTCATCACCATCATCATCATAATACTCTTGTTTTACTGTATGGCTTGTCAAATATGCATACCGCTAAATGAGCTTTGCTTTCATAGTTAAGCTGCCTCACTACTCAGAACAGTGCCTCGTTTCACCTGTGGCTTCCTTTTTAAAATCCTGCCTTCTTTCTTTCGGGCATTTTTATATACGAGGTTTTAATGTATGCATATGCATTATCGTCGTCATCAACATCATCATCAGTCTGATGTGATAATATTAATGTTGTTATTATAAATATGTGCATGTGTGCGGGTCTTCTTTCGCCTGTTAAGCAAATAAGCTATTTGATATACTATTTTGTCTTGTAGATATAACATAAAGTTTGGATTTCTTGTAGTTGGCTGCGCCACTACAAAGTCTCTCCTTTACGACTCTTATGGCTGCAGTTTTTGATGATGGTGATGATGATCATCATCATATTCATATTACTATAATTTATGGAGTAGAAGAAAAGTATAAACAACCAGCAACACCGCCACTAGTCAGCTATGAAAGCTCACTGCATTTTCCATCCTCATAATCAGCATCGCAATATAATACTCCTTTATAATTGTAGGTAGTGATTTCGGTGGTGCTACATCTTCTTGTGATGTATTAGCCATATTTTGCTTTGGCAATTCAAAAATACATACTTGCATGTCCCACGTTTTACCTACCACACAGGATTAAATGAAATGAATAAGCACCGAGATTTTCTCTCGTCATCGCATCGCCTATTGTAATAATCACAAAGTACAGTACTGCAATTATTTACTGAGATGGTGATACCACTTTTGCTTTTCCCTTAAATATTCTCCTTCTTGCCCTTTTCACAAGTTTTGGTGATGATGGTCATTAGAAGAATGAGCAGCAAAAGTAGCTTTATTATTTGTGTTGTTATTAAGTGATAGTAGTGTCGGGAGCGGAATGAACAATGTAGAAGCGCCAGATATCGTCACCACCATGTATTTTACAAGGTCTCATCACTCACACACAAAATTATGAGCAATAAATTATGTACATATGCATATACACTCACAAAAAAGCATTATTATTATGCTTGTAGGTTTACAATGTATAATGGTTACATTGACGGTCAGAATAATATCATCTTTACAGTAAATTAAACTTATACAGTGCAGAGCTGTGATGTACCAGCAAAGCAGTGTCTGGTGTAAGTTGAGACTCCTTTAAAGATGTTATCATTTTTTTAAATGTTCTGTATATGTGGTGGGACACACTAGGTAAAAATCATGTTGAGTATGAATGTAAGTGTGAGAGGATATTTTGTGTTTTAAAGCTGATTAGGTATGTACACACTAATGACGACGATGATGACGACCTCACAATCAGCAAGAGTAGGAGGGGTAATAAAGATAGCAGAAAACAGTGCAAAAGCTCACGTCTTCATTCTTCACTTGCACTTCTCAACTTTTTTCTTATCTTCTTACTGACTTAATCAACAAAAAAAGGCAGTGTACTAGTACAAGTGGAGACATAATAATGGGTATAAATTCAAGTTGTGCAAGCATACACAAAAATATGTTGACTGTGTTGCTTTATGAATAAAAAAGCGTACTGCGTAAGGATGGAATCCTGAACTCTTTTTGTCTGACAATGAAACCATCACATTAAATCAATTTTTTTCTTCATACCTATTCTAGGTGAATAAACTCATATGTGTGAGTAAACACAGTAATTTTGCCGGTTATATATGTGAAACGATGTTATGAGTAATGCCATTTGGTGAATGACTGCTGTCCATCCATTCTTCAGCCACTGCCTATTTTCTCTCTATTACCGATATCACTAAAATTTACTACAATTTGCAGGTTGTTAGAACAAAAAAGTTGCAAAAAACAAGCCATTACACAGTAATGCATTCATAAGTACATATATTAATACATTATTTTCAAGAGGAGAACATTTCTGATCCTGATCAAGGATAAAGTAACAAGTGATGCCAGAGATCTTGCTGTCGCTTCTTCTGAACATGAAGGAAATTTCTCATGATAAAAGGAATTGGGCTGAATGTTTATAAAGAAAGAAGAACAATTTAGGAAAACAAAGTAAATATTTTAAGGTTATATAGCTTGTTACAATGAGTAGTTGTGATGATTTGTTTTTCATCTTGTCTGGCTTTGAATTGGCCAAGAGGAGCAGGAAAATGCAGATTTTACTTAATGAAGACATTGGAAAGTTTATTTTACCATTTGCAGTAATGTCAATTATTTTTTATATTGTACAATCTCAGGTATTTTAAAAAATGGAAAGAGAAAATGAATGTAGAAACATACGCAACAATAACAAAACCACTCATTACGATGAGGAGATACAGATAATAGCATAATAAGTTTGTGTAGTCAAACTAAAATCATGTAAGACAACACCAATTCCTTGGATTTTAAAACCCGATGATAGAAGACTATATAGAGATCATAATGTGAGGAAACATGACTATTATTATTTTTTTGCAACGGAGAGGGTGAGTATAACTACAAGGGTAAATGGTAACGATGTGAACAGGGAGATGGTTTGTTAGGTGAACATGTTTATGGAAACCACACACAGAGAAAGATTAATAACGATAATGGCATAATAATAATGGCAATATGCGAAAAGTGGTAAGTTAATACGTATAAAGTTGCAAATTATGCAGGTATAGTAATCATGCATCATAAGGTGTATGAACAGATACACGGATGGTTGAGTTAACTATAACATAAACTGCGTATAATATAACATCCCTATCTTTCAGCAATCTATACCCACCACATTCTTCTTTCCGTTGTACACAACTAACAAGTGGAGTGAGTGTCAATGGATTACGATTGGCAAGCATAATTTTTATGGAACAAAAAAGCTTGTCTTTTCCAGCTTCGTATCATCACCATTTATATTATCTATACGTTAATGCTAGATGGACACGTTAAGCAAAAAGTGCCGAGTCGGAGTTCAGCTCCGTACAATACGTTACACAATTACTACGACTGAACACATGCATGTAGGTAGGCACTTAAACATGGTCTGTACTTTTATAGTCATCATCAGTACGCCGTCAAATGAACACTTCAGGATATAGTATATAGCAGTCCGCCATGAAAAACACATTTTCTTAAATTTTCCTCAGAAGTCTTCCTCTGCAATAATGGCAGGAAAATTGCTCTTGGTATAAATGTATGTACGTAGCTGTGGTAATAGTGGTAGTAGTATCACCAGAGAAATTATTCGTTTTTCTGGTTTTTATGTGTGTAGTTGTTGAAAAGCCACCCTATTAACCACATCATCCTTCATTTATTCAATATAATTAACCTCACAGAACAAGACTGTAGTAATATGCTTTTATGCGTACGAAAGAAACCGATGGACATTTATGTATAGGGTATATTTGTTAGCGGAGCATTAAACGAAGCATTTCGCGAGAGATGTTGCACATTATCACCGTCATCAGTAGCATTTGTACATTTTGCAAAGTGTATTAATAATGCTTCCACCACAACGGCGACTGCTGAGCGAATTTCCTGAGCATTTTATTACCGTGTTGCTGGTGCACACGAGACGGACTACTCTTGCGAATAACGTGTTTATATAATAAAGTGCTACAATAAATTTTCCCCAATCTGTCTTGGCTGTAATGCTTGTACCCATGAACAATCATGTTATAAATACATACGTTTATGCTGTATAACTCTGGCTACTGTACTCACATTTCTGCCAAGGCATTATTATTAGCTAGTGTATGCAAATACACAGGCATTTAGTTTTTCGGCTTCTCCGAATATTCTTGTCTTTGGTTGGGTTTTGCTGCTGTAAGGAACGGAGGCGTTTCTCAACTTACCAAAACCAAGTTCAAGTCACAAATAACCACAGCGTGTGTAATGATTATTGTCCAACATTATGTTTGTCATTTGTCACATGACCAATGCGTAATAGGTAATAGGTACCATACTTTTATGAAATTATTTGGGGGAATTTTGCTGGTAAATATGAGTTAGCCAATTTCAAGTGTAAGGGCAACCTATTTTGCATATTGCCATGACCCTGGACTGAAATCGTTATCTGGAATTTACATATCGACAGGTACATAATATATTTTTATTCTTTTGATATTTCAATACATACATGCATATTATGTATATCATTGTATAGCATGAGCAAATAAGATTGTCATTTTCTAAAACGTACAAGTTCTCATATTATGACTATAGAGATAATGAAACCGAGCAGCAATTAATTAGCTACGAATGCACAATTTTACGTACCTAATCAAAGTTCTGATAGTAACAAAGTTCAATTTTGACTCATGGTTGGAAAGCAATAAAATGAAATCATAGCAAGGATAAGTGTTTACCTGTAAGTATCCTTAAGCAAATCCTTTAAATAAGCTTCAAATAATCGAGCATGTATCCCTTTAAAAATATCGCCGTTGAAGGTGCAACTTCAGAAATACGCCAAGGCTGTGCATATCAACTTCAGAAATATGCATTGTGGGGCGAAATGAGAACCTGGTATGCTTAGCCGGGCTTCT
>JAHZMV010003627.1:0-51153 GCA_027743765.1 Coecobrya sp. COE2
CAAGCTTTATAAGTAATGATACTCTTTACCATTACGGTGTAATAGTGCCATCAATAAATACACCTACACAGTTTCATACTTTTCAAGGATACTGTTTTCCAGAAAAAAATAGAATACATGAAAATGAATACAACTGCACTAATAAATACCTATAGTCAGGAAGATCAATGATGGAACGGTAAGTACTTTCACTTTTGTTTAACATAATGCCCGGATTATTACGACGTTTATAATGGTAATGATCAGAGAAAGAGAGAGATCATGGAAAATGATATACCATAAACATTATCTGCTTTCAAATGCTTTCACTGTTGAATGTGTTTCATAATTAATTTTTGAGCCCCTTGTGCAATAGCATAACGACTGTTTTTCTCGCGTTCCTTTTTGTTCAACTGTTTTTATATGAAAACATATTTGAAACTATTATTTTTTCATATTGTACTTTTTTAATCATGGACGAAATAGAGTAATACGTAAAGTTTTTACCCTACCTAAATATTTATATGATTAAAATTAATGGGATTGGAGGAACACGGACACAAAGATATTTATGGCTAAAAACGTTGTTTATGTTGACGTATATTTTGAATGATTCATTGTTATTCCAGGAAATGCTTTAATAACAGAAACATACTTTACCTAATTAATGCGATGATCGACTAGTTATGACTATGACTATGGTGCTTATTTTTAGTTCGGCCGAATTGCCAAAGTGGAAAAGTTTTTTCCAAAAAAAATGTTGTTCTGCCATCATCGCACGAATAAGCAAGTTATTTGTTAAATCATTATTACTCTGTGTTGAATACCTGTGAGCTAGTGGAAATATTATTAGGAGTAATGTCCCTTGAAAAAAGGTTTTGTAAAAATGCCAAATGCGAGCTAATCAGGAAATCAGATTGGAACGGGATAATCTAGTTAATCGAGTGCCATATTCTCGTTACATATTATGTTGGTTTGTCAAAAAGGTAAAACAAAAGTTGCATGCAATCTTACATTATGAACATGTGTTCGTGTAAATGTAAGTTAATGGTAGTATATCATTCAACTAACTGAAAAAAGTGAGCTATCACGACAAGCGATTATATGGATAACAGGAGGGTGACCTCTATATATACTCTGTCCCTGGTTGCTGACGCTTTTTACCAATTTTCCCTGGATCAAACACTTCAATTTCCTCATCATGTCTTCCAGACAATATTGTATTTAGTACACTATATATGTCAGCTTACTCTCCTTCAACAGTGCCTATTATTGTCCATTACCCTCAATTCCATAACTGTATACTTTTATGTACCTCCGTCGTACTTTTCCCTTTTCCTCTAATAATATTTGGCCGCTGTTGTTGTCAAGTTTGAAACGCTTGATAGTGGACAGTCAAGCGGGCGATGGACAGTAATGTATGCTTGTACAATACATAATATGGATTAAATATCTGCATGGATTTTTCATGGTGTATCATTCTTCTTCTTTTACGTCTTACACTATGAAAGTACATAACACAAACGCATGCATAAATAGTTCATGTCATTTATAATCGTGTGTGTATCAGCAGTAGTTATCGACCATCCAGTAGCAGCACAGCCCAGCAGACACCAACAAAGCCTGTGTGTCTAAATTGAACTCTAGAAATGTTATTATTGTGCTTCCCGTGTAAATGTACCTGCACGCCACGAGAAAGGAGACACAATATGTATACAAAAAATGACAAGCGAATGACAATCAAACCAAATGAATGGATCTGCCCATAAATACAAGCACACAATATTATCAAGTAATATCAATCTAGTTTTTGTGTTATCCTGAGAAAGAACTTCACTCCCCCCGTTGTCCTGTCACTGTTTCAGTCAGGAAATGAATTCACGAAAGCACCACCACCACCGCACCAACAACAACGACATGACATGCATGTATGTGACCGAAAAGTTGGATTGTACATTAGGCTACCGACATACATGAATCATTGTTCATTGTACTTGTACTGTACTGAGACATTGCTTTTCCAATACATTTGTGCACTTCCCGTTATCCTAATTAACCATGAACCCTCCTTGGCTTCACTTTGACGGAAAGCAACCAGGACAAAGTAGAAAATGAGGATAGGCAATAATGAGTATGTAAAGAAGAAAAGCATATATAGGGCCTCGTGTATAGTGATAGGTAAAAATTATGAGGAGAAAATAAACAAGGATTAAAAAGTAAAATGAACAAACTTCCTTCCTCACTTGTCATAATTTAATGAGTCCACTGTACATGCGAACACGTACTCTCCTGTTTATAAAACATTTTAAATTATGCAAAGTTTTGTTGGACTGTTAATAAAGAAAAAGGAGTGAAACTTTACTTGGTATCAAGCACAAACCATCGTCATTATGCATTGAAGTACCTAAAAATGCATTATGTGAGCAGTGTCACTCAGAAAGCAAATATCATTTGCACATGATGTTTGGTTAGTAAAAGAGTTAGGAGTTAATAATAATAATAATATGCTAACAATAATAAATCTAGTGACGGAGAAAGTTTCAAGAAATGATAGACACTATTTGCCTTGAAACTTGAAACTATACACCATAGTTCTTCTTAGAAAAGGGGAATAATCAAAATAATGAGGACAAAGACAAACGATGATTACGAGACGTTTATTATTATCGTCATTATGATTATTACAGTTCATACAAGCGAGGAGGATGCATGTGTATGAGTAAGTTTTGTTGCGACACTTTTTGGATGTGAATGATCGTGGTAATGATGTAGAATTCAGCTATGTAGTGGCAGAGTTGACGAATGAATACATATAATAATGGTAATGGTGTCGATGACGATTAGGATGAGTAATGACGGGACCCCATTTCCCCCTTTCATCATATCATACTGCCAGTCTCCTGTAGGTCTCTTATAAATCTAAGTAATATACATACAAGACAACCAAATATTACGGAGCAGTGCAGTGTGTCTGATGAGTGATGACTGACGAACAAAATAGGAGTGAACCCATATATCGCAATGTGTACCCGAATTAAACTCCTTTTATGTTGTTGTGTTGTGATAATAATGCAGTCTTTTAAAACAGATAAAGTCACTGGGCACAACAACTCAGAAGACTTATAATATCGTACTTTCTGTAGCAGTATTATAGGCAGTAATACAACTGTAGTGACAAAACTTATTACTTTGTTCAATGTCGTCACCAGAGCGGCTTGGTGAAACTGTCTTGAGATAATTGAGCTCATCGTTTGTCACAAAAGACCCCCAAAAAATTACTACCACTGCAAAGGATAGCTTTCACCGGCATGCCATATAATAATCTGTGAGCACACACTCACTCCTTCCCAGTCACCAGTCAGTCTTTCCATTTTACTCTATAATTTGAAATGAATGTTATTTATCGGGTTTTTCCTGACTTGATTTTATTACAAAATGTATAAAATAACAAGTTACAATCGTGTCACACTGGTGGTGAAATAGCATTGTTCTAACAACGCAGAAGAAGCAGAGAGCAAGCACCCCGATAACAACGGACGGAAAATCACTTTATGTCGGTCGGTGGTGGTATTGTGTCGTTAGTGGTAGTAAGCAATGTGTAAGGCATGATGGGGAAATAAGTATGATCGAAGAACCACGATAATCCTTGAGCAGCACCATGTTTTGGCCACTTTCCTCTTAAGTCAATTGTGTCACTTTTATGTTAGAAAAAGTATTGTGCTCTAGTAGTACGCTAGCGGATGATGGCAACCGATGCTAGAGTGTGATTGTATTATAAAAACTTGGTTGATGCCTTCGTTTGCGATATCATTCGGACCAAACATCAAACGTGACGGCGTGTCGATTCCTGGTAAAGATAATAATAACTTTTCCCCTAGCTTGCCCCCAGGAAAGGGGAATGTGTCTGCAAAAAAATCGTAATGATTATACATGTGCACTGATAGAACACCAAATTATATGGTTTTCACACATACAAATAATATGTGTGCTGAAGGCTTACTGTAATAGTAAGTTCATAGTTCCAAGTCACAAATGAAAACATCAAAATGAAAAAAATATATTATTACCAAATTATTTAAAGTTGTGCATCGAATCTATATTGTTAGTAGGAAACAACAAAATATTTTGTAGCAAAATGTTCTAGCATTTTCAGCTTTAATATGATGAAAAATTTAATTGTGATTGAATAGTACTACCATGTACCAATATTTGTAGGTTCAGAGAATGGGAATGATGAACAAAGTGTCCTGATGTGACAATGTTATGTATCCTGTACCGGTTCGGTGACTAAATTGTCACGACTTCATTCAGATTCCTACTGATTGGATATTAATTGGAGTTTAAAATGAGAAATGACAAAATTGGTTAATGAAATGGAAACATCAACTCAGCGGTAGGTAGATATTCAGAGAACCACACACACACATTACATTTACATGTGACGTGGCCATTGTTAAATGAGTACTATACATATCTTTTAGCAAAGGCTAAAACCGATACAATCATGGGCATTCATGTTGAATAACATATTATTATTATTATTCAACCCATCTCAACTCAATATTAAAAAATAATTTTAGGTGACATTCGTCGCTGTAAAAGCAGAGGAACAAAAACAAAATTGAGATCTGTCAGCGAAAATTACCCCTAAACCTGATAAGTGTGTAAACTCGAATGAATGAATACATATTATGATATGACATGACACAAAATGCATGTCTTTCATTTCATCTAACAACAATAACTAGTTTATTACAAGTTCCTCTCTGTACTCACAGCACATTTTCCTTGCTGGAGTGAGAGGGAAAGACCGGGTAAGTAAAATAGCCTGAGGTTACATATCCGACTTCGTCAGACACATCGCTCAATGAAATTGTTCATCAGACTGCCTTGTCTCGCATGAGTGAGTGAAATGACAATTTCCTAAAAAAAGATTTAAATGCCTCTTACTACCCAATAATGATCTTGTTGTTGGTGATCCAATCAGAATAGGATCTTTATATATGGTAAAATTGTAGACACATACAATTCCCTTTTACCACTGCGTCTAGCATATTTAATATTATGTAATCATTAAAATGTGAGAAGAGCCATTCAACACAACAATCACTTTACTCACCATAATTGCCAGAAAACCAAGTAATCTCTTACTCACTCTCTCAGCACAGCCAACAGCACACTATTATTCACTTTATTTGTCCCTACAACTGTACTACATACATTGTTACTTTGATTCGACACTCTACCCACGAAAAATGAATGTTGTTCCTCTTTCAAGGATACTGTAATCTTTTCATAAAATGGACATTTTGCTCTAACAGCAAAGTTCATTCATTTTACCTTCCTTCATAACAAAACAACGAAGAATGAATCTGGGAGAGATAGATGAAAATGGAACAGTGTCGATGAAACAAATTACCAAAACAAGGAGGTATTCATTCAACTAGAAAAGGGGGCCATTGGGACTTGTGCTGCGACAAAATATCACTAAAAGCCACCCTGAAGCAAGTGATGTTTCATCACAATAATGTACTTCTCATCTCATCATGATGAATAAAAAAATTATGGCTAGTTAAGTTCATGTCAAAACATGTAATAATAATAATTACGCATTATTATTCCATCAAAAGCTTTTATATGGTCATAAAACGAGTCGTGTCTAAATGCAGATGTCTACATATAATTTCATTAAAGGAGCGGGCAGTTTTTTTTAGATTCAGAAAAAAATATTCAAGGACCAAAAGATAAATACGACCAAAGATCTCTAATCTCTCGGTTACTGATTCTAACAAAAAAAAACTTTGTGACGGGCAGCGTTTTGTAAATTAATTTCATGCTGCATATGGTGTTCTTCTATAATATCATTTCACTATTCTGGTGTTTTTTTAAGTTTATAAATACAAATATCATACATGTTACCAGCCCGAGTAAGCCCTAAATCGGGTACACAACAACAAACTCGCCTACATAAGTACTCTCCCTCCGTCAACCATGTATTCCCTGAGGGCCCATAACTGCATCAAAACAGAATCAGCTTATCGGCTCAGAGCTGAATGTTGCGATTATTGATATAAACAAAACTATACGTATATTCTAAACGTACTTCTATACAAGAGTCTACATTGTCCATCTCATCCCGACAAATGTAATAATCGCAAATAAAGTTAATGAAGATTTTCTTTAGTTTGATTTCCACCCATATGAAGCAATATAGCCATGTGGTGATTGCTATAAAAGTATGAAAGGAAATGTAGTTTTATATACAACATGATAACGGTATAATTTTATTCATTTATACTTTGCAACCATATACACATCAGACAGACAGAAAAAAACATTTCCCTCTCTCTTTCTCTTCCGCTCTCCAAAAAATAATGGTTTTTGGTGTACGAGTCACCACCACTGCCACCACCACGACGTTGCATATAATGTACAAAAGAGTACATAATACTGTGTATTATCCCAATAAAGATGGTAAAATAGCCTCCATTTGCCGACTGGCTGGTTTGTGTGCTCGTAATACAAATGGGATGACCTGGGTCGACCTTTCCTCCTTTCTCTTTCACTCGCTTCTGTTCACTAAAGCCGCCGCCAGCTTCATCGTTTTGCTCCTTCTAGTCAACCATCATCATGATCATGGCAGTCTGCTTTTACCGAAACCTAGATAATGGTACAAGCGTTTCCCTGTATGTGTTCATTCAACTATTACCAAATATTTATAAGATTTTTTTTCTCTTTTCCTTCTGCCGACCCAACCAATGTGTACGCTAGAGGAACGAGCTACTTAAAGCCTCTTGTTTCTCTTTTGAAAACACTCTGCATACCAGCTCACATCAGTTTCATGAAAATGTTCCCGTTGGCAAAATTGCACGTATGTATGCTGGTGTGCGAACACATTCAAAGAGAGAGAGATACTTTGTATTTTCCCATGCATGCCATTAATACATGGACGATTATATGGCATATAATAACCATATTATTATTATTCGCTAACAAAACTTGCTACAACATTTCCTTTGGGCTATGGTTCATTTTAACACTTTTACTTTTTGAGTATGCACATGTTTTCACCTTGTATGCTTTGAAGTGTGTGAAAGTGTTTATGTCCGTCATGTACAAGTGAAACCACGAAATCTACTCCAAACACCTTCGTCTGTGCAGTTTCACGTTTCATGTTTCTCGTTTAAAAATTGAGTTAAGCATATTAAATTATAAATTTCTATTCGATCCAGATCATTTGTGTTTCAAATGCAGTTTATATGCAGGATTTAATATCTCCCATTGTTTATGGTTGTGCAGCCATTGCATCAATCCTACATAAAGGATCCCCACACATTATACCAACTTTTTATAACATTCTTTTAAAAGAAAAGAAGATTACAGTATAGTAGGAGCAGTGTTACAAATAACAGGGAGCCACGAGGGTCCCTCACACTTCAATCTTCTGATACTTTTCATGCATGAATAGCTCTGAAGCTGACAGTTATGCGAATACCTAGAACGGTCGTTTTATCATCTAGTTAGAATGAATGGTTTTATATCTTGCAGTCATGTGTGTAGCCAGTTCGACCAAGAACCAAGTTCCCCTCATCCACACCGTTTGTTGTTCCATTCTCTCTCTCTACTATATTATATGCATACTTGCTTTTGAATTTACCCAGAGAAATCTCAGTGCAAGTTTGAATGTACGTATATAATTGGATGAACTGAATTAAGTTTCACCATAAGTTGCTCATGTATAAGGATAACTCATGAGTTTGAGAGCAAACATATAACCATGGTCTGTATGAGATCATCAGATCACATAATCATCATTATAAACAGTCCTGCTCCAAGATATAATTCACCGAAAGCTTTGTGCTTTACACACATGCTACTTCTACTACGGTCCCACTTGCTTACCCACTGTGCATTCAGTTTGACAAATAAGTGAAAAAAATGAATAGAGCACTAAAGCCAACATCTATAGTAAGTAGTGGTGCAGATTGGAGCATATTAGTAAAAGCCACACACATTGATGTGTGTGTTCCCATCATTATCCAAATAAACCGTGTGTGTGTGTGTACTCTTTCTCTTCATCTGTGCGTAAGGATGATAAAAATGTGATATATAACACATGCAGTAGTAATAGTAATAATAATAATAAAGGTACGCCGGGAAGAATGATTAGGGATACAAAATATAAAAAATGCTCTTATGTTTTATACTTTGGCTCTCTCACTTTGTCACTGGAGTGAAACGTAACAGTTACTACGATCATAAGTATTATCATCATCGGCATTCTCATATTAGTGGTGGTGACAAGAGGGAACAAAACAAGGGGCTAGCCTAGCCAGCCACTCTCACAGGATCATTGTGAAATTCTACATTGTGAATCCACCCGGCAGTGTCCCATTGTTTGTAATAAGGATGTTATTGAAGTGGTCGCTCCTCTCCTTCCTACTTTACGTTTTGTTCCACTCTTTGCTACACTATATCTTCACTCAACCCAAATGGCCAAGCTCCATTGGATTTTCAATGACATTCATTCTCTCTCTCTTCTTCAATATGACTAGCTATATTCGTACGGGGAATAAAAGTATGTTTATGCTTTACTGTTCTGAAAGATAATGGGATCTTTATTGTATCATTTTCTCTTTCGATTTGACAGTATGCATGCCTAAATACAGATTGTCGTTTTTCTATAATACGTTACATGAACACTGATAAAAATATTAAATTGAAGTAGACCTCTCCTCTTCTTATATTTATTCTGTGTACTATAAGTGTACAAGTGGAAAATGTATAGATGGGTTAGTGAATTAAATTCGTCATCTAACATTACTACATATTCATCAGCTAAAGTATATTATTATTTTTGGTAGCCAATTCTGTTAATGAAACAGTTAGTTTAATATATCCCGTTTATCATGCAACAGGATGAACGAGATCATGTGAGCTAGTCCATGTGTCATGTTTTCATAATAAAATGTTTACGATAGTGAGCATATATAGCTTTAAATATGATATAGAGTAGATTAGGTATATTAAATCGCATGCAGTTCAGTCACATTCCAATGGTTTAAGTTTTACGATTCACACATTCAATTAATAAAAATTACACGGATGTATTCGTCTATATAATATTATATTGTCCGTACAGGTTTCTCAAGAGTTAAAAGGATAAAAAACCGGAATAGGCTTTAGCGTATAAAATCGGAGGAAAGGAAATGGATAATGAATAAAAAGAAAGTTCACCATTGTGTCCTCACCATTCTCAGACTTTGGTAACACGATTATTGTATTCCAAGCGTTGTCATTATATAAGTCTATATATGAAATAGGAAGTAAGAATGTGTGCACGAGTAAATATTGTGTGCATGAAATGAAAGCAGGAAAATTTTTGAGAACTTTTGCCCTTTTTACAAAGTTGTACAAATCCGTTTCCAACTTTTCCATTTGTATGTGTGGCTTGACATGTAAGTACATGAGTATGAAAGGATTGAATAGAAAGGCAGTCATGAGCAGTGTAACGATTAGGAAGGAAAAGTATTGTTACCCCAAGTGGAAGTTGGTCATTGAGGCGAGATCGCTTCCGTCGTTTGCTTGGAATGTGAGCGTCAAGTTGTGAAGCAGCAGAGTTGACATTGTCACGGGACGACTGAGCACCGGTTCTCCCTCCAACAATACTGCCCTCCGTTTCCGGTTGTCCAAGAGAAGAAGCACCACCAAGACTTGGATTGCTATTATTAGAAGGTACAGCGGCAGAACCACTACTGCTTCCACCAGTGTTGCTGCCACTTCCACCACCAGCAGGAAAGGTCAAGCCAGCTCCAGCTGGACTACCATGAAGAGCTGAAGAGCCACTATTTCCGCTCGGTTTAGAAACCAATCTCCGTAACCAATCGGAGAAAAAGCCTGGAGGAGGATTTCCAATTTCGCTCATGTATGATGGGGTGGCTGCCAAAAGCCTCGAGAGAAAGTCTGCATGATGCTTTAACTCTGCTGGGCCACTTGAGCCGCCAATAGCTCCACTTGCACCAGCTGCTCCCATTCCGGCAACAGATCCACTTGCACTTCCAGCACCTCCGAAACCCAAACCGGCCAAACTTGCGGAGGCAGGAGGTAGGCCAGGCGTTGGACCTGCAGCAGAACCTCCAAGAGTTGGAACAAGTCCAGGTGGTAATGACAGACCTGCTGGTGGATAGCCGCGACTATCCGCTGAACCGCCAGCCGCGCCGTTCATGCTTCGCATCTTGAGATGACGGCTTTTCACTTGATTTACTCTAGATACTAGAATTACTGTCTAGTTCGTACTGTGTGTTGGCTTCAAATCCGGTTGCCTTATCTGAAATTCAAAGAAAAATCAAACATTTGATTTGTGTGCAAAACATACACATAACTTTTTTCTAAAATGACTAATACGTACTTAAACACATTTTACATTGTCATTATTGATTGCAACCACGTGCACTCTTTTATCCTATTCAAATGCAGGTACGCATGCATTCCACACAGTATTCAATTTTCTTAAAACCACTTTATCTCCTGAGTCACTCCTGGGGTTTCTTGAACACTTCACGTTTTCAGCACACTTTCTCTCGCTATATGTATTATCATTTCAAGCCTCTCTCTGTGCAATATAACATGTTCACCACTTTTTAGTTCGTCTGCTCTTACAAATCAGACTGATATGGTGAAACCGTCCATGAAAAATTTGTTCGGGGAAACACTAAACGTGTTTATAGTGATTAACTCATGTGAAGATATTTAAAATACTAGGTAATGTTTTGTAAAATGCTGGTCCAAATAAATGGTATACATTTTCTCCCGTGTGAGCATCCAGTATCCATAATCCACATCCACCTACTTGCTATACTTCTCATTCACACAGACATGCTTGCACCTTGCATCGCAAAACACAATGGAACACTGTAGCTATCATCTCCTCTGGATATCAAGTTTGTGTAAGTATATTAAACCATACCTATATGAGAGCTACACTTAAAAGGAATTTCACAGCCTCACAACCATACAGCAACTATACGCCACAAAAGGGGAAATTGAAAATCGGATTTGTGTACGAGCTGTTGAACCACACAGTAACTACTCCAACGACGACTAGAACAAGACTACGGCCACCATATCATCTTCCGCAGGTCGTGTGGCAGGGGAATGTTTTACACGCAAATAAAAGCATGTGTATTCTGGTATATATTGCATTGCAGCTAAATCAGGCAATGAAAGAACTAGCTCACCAAACGAGCTGCTTCCACAAAAGACCCATATAAGCAGTGGTGTAAAGTCGACTATATTGCAATATGAACCCTTGTACTTTTTACATTATAGTTGGGTAAGTTTCTCTGTGTAAGAAACAAGCATACACTTTTTTTCTCGGGGTGACAATGACAGTAGAAAGCTGTCAGCTGCAATAATATGAGTCGACTTGGTGCACAGCTTTCCCGAACTCCATTCATGTCGGCTTGCAGAGTTAATGTATAAGTAGAAAAGCTAACAGGCAATTCCCTTCACACTCATCACATACCATACACACAACAGATATTTATTTATATACGTACTCACATAGGTACATATATACTCCACGTCTGTCCAAATGAACAAAGCAAGGCAAAATGGTGTAAAGCTGTGGTTGTATAAATAAGCTATGGTATGGATTGGAGTTATTTATAAGCTTCTATTTTTGCTATTAATGTATATATCATCCTAGTGAGCTCAACAAAATGACAAATATATATACAATTAAACCTGATATAGTACACATAATAATGGTTTGATTGACCACAAAGCAAATTATTACAGGAATTGGCTTTTCCCGTGTAATTATCAATGTTAACGGGAGTGCTAGCACAGTGAGTCATATGAACAGGTGCCATGTACAATAATTGATTTTGAATTGTAGGCTTCACACCCATTTTTATTTACCGCTTCACTCTTCAGATTGAACATTCATATCGTCCCAAATCAATAACGATGAAATTGGGAAAAAAATATTAGATTCCAACTGTAAGAATCAGTGAACAATTGTCTCACAGGAATATGAATCCTAAAAGAGAAAATGTTGTTTTTCTCATTCTGCTTCTCCACAGTATGTCTGTGTGTAGGTATGTTATGCATGTTGCAGAAAGAAGAGGAAAAAATAGACCATTCGCTTCACTTCATCTTTCTTCTTATTTTTATTTTACTCTCTCAAGCAGAGACCATGTAATGCACGTGTTGACAAAATGATTGTAGAGAAGAGAAGAGAGAGAGAAACTGGAAATAAATGTGGACTGCGGTTGCTTTTTTCTTTTCGTTGTTTAGGCCTAGAACTCCTGCTGTTTTCCTAAAGGAATTTTATGCATGTCATCATGTGATGAAAAAAGCAAGAACACAATGTACCACAATAAAAAACTGAATGGGTTCAGAAAAATACTTTAAAAATATACACTTTTCTAGCATGTGGTCTCTAAAAAGTTATTCCTTTTCCTTCACTCAGAGACATACAGAAGATTCGCTCTTTTTTCCTTTCTCCCTGAGTATACCTACTGCTGTGCACATATAGAGAAACGGTGGTGGTAAATGTATCAGAAAAAAATAATACAAAAAAACTGTTTTCTCTTTCTTTTGGGAAAATGTTATTGTTACACTTGAGCATTGTACATATATATTTATTAAAAAGGTACATAAATATATCTTCCTTATATGCATAAAAACCGCGTATTGCATAATATTATATTCTCTCTCTCACTCGCTTTTCCCAGATACAAGAGAACATCATATCAAGGGCTTACGATCGCTCCTCGTCAGTTCAGTTATGCCTTATTACTATTACATTCTCTCTGTGTGTAAAAAAACTCCAACACAATAATATAAACTATTACCATATAATACATCCATACACTTATAATCTGTACCATCCCACTTTTCCCGTCTTTTTTATCCGGCTTTTCCATGAACAAGAACTGTTACTGACTGGTCCCATTTTATTTTACATTTTTTATCCAGTTTGATGCGTTTTAAATGGAGTCTTGATACAGGAGAAGAGATCAAATCGATAGGGTAGTGGCAAGCTAAAGGCAGCAGACATCAGGCCACACATTCTATTATTTTCCTGAGAGTCAGCAACGGCGGCGGCAAGAGAGCGTGGTGCGTGCTCCTGTCTGTACATATATGCTAGTTGAGATGTTACTCCGAAAGTGTTACTCTCTCTGGTAGAAAAGTAAGTAAAACTGGTGGTGGTGAGGTTATGGATTGTATTACCACGGCATATTATACATACACACATGCATGTGTGTATACTTAACTGGAAAACTGTGGTGAATCTGCGGATTTTTTTTGTAGTGCTAGATTGTATTGTACTTTTGTTAGCTTTAACATCTTCAAAGTAATATGTACACACACACATGGAAGAGAAAGAAAATGATGACGCAATTGAATAAAACTACTATACTCTCTCTCTTTCAACTTACATTTTTTTAGCTCTCTCAAGCAATATGGAAGGTAATATTGTATTGTATATGTATGTATAGCAGATATGAGCAGCAGTATATAGTGTGAGGATGGAAAGGATTAGATAAGAGAGAATGAAATAGAGGATAGTAGGATAGCTGTTACTGTTGATGCTTCTTCCTTCTTTTTTTTATAAGTCCATTTATGAGGTGAAAGAAGAAAGTGAGACTACTATTACACGTAGTAAGTTTACTTATTGGCTGTTTGCACGCAGACTTGCTTAAAAGAGCGTTTTTTCTCTCTCGCTCCTCTTTGAAAGTTGTTAAAGATGATAAAACATGGTAAAATGCATATATAAGGCTATAAAGTTATATGTAGTAAAAATGTTTAAAATAACACTTTTTATATGCAAGCTTATTACCTATACAGCTTTCTGTGAATTATACCAAAAGATGATCTTGTTGAAATAAAGAAGGTGCTTGTCTATCTGCTGGTCTTCATACTCTATCTTTTGTTTCATTAAGTTTTAATGAGTATTTTAATAAAAGGAAAGTCCTTTGAAACGGCAGCACTCTGTTCAGAGTGAGAAATACCACATAAACGAAAAGCTTTTTGATTTGCACAGGCTGAGTAATATACAATGCAGCCAGCCACACTATTTTTGTTGTAATCATAATCAGCACTGTTGCTGCTTTGTGTAGTAAATCGAGTACAAAGATAGATAGTATTATACATTTACTTGTAACATTAGTAGATGTTTAAGATTAGCTACAAAAAGCAGTATAGATAATAGGACTATTATTATTATTAAAAAATAGACGCGCATTTTGTTCACAATAATCCTTTCCACAGAAAGCAAAGGCATGGTTTACAAACAAAGGCTCAAGGCTGGTTGGCATTTGTAAAAAATGTGAGGAGAGTTTTAGTGTATAAAACACTGTCATGCTGAATTAACGTTGAATCCAGTTTTCTCCTTACAATTTCCTTGATTTTTAATAAAATTCACAACCATCTGCGTCACCGTAAGAAATTAATTTTGGAAGACAACATTAGCACAGTGGTTTTATAATGAGCCCACTCTACACTCCGAGAGTTTTCTATTCGTCCGGTGTTGTACGAGGACCCACTCCCATAAGTAATAATAATAAGTAAAGTGTCTACATCCACATTATAATTTACTTGTCCCTTGGGAGAGTATGCAGGATGCAGAATAAAAATAACTTTTCTACTTCCAATGAATTTTCAACATAAAGCCGCCTGCACTCAAGACCTCCTCAGAGCATCTCCGCGTGTGTCAGCTACTTACTAAATGGACCGCGACCGCGCGTGAAGACAAGTGGTTGTAATAATAATAATAATAATTTGGAAGATTTTAAAAAGTCGGATTTAAAGGTAAAGATAGAAAGGTAGTTATGCATAATAAATGACATTATGTATGTAGGTGGGAAAAATGGAAAGATGCAATGATTGTAGTTGTATGATTTATGAATTTTAAAATGTTGATTTGTTAAGGCAAATGTGGCAATAAGATCTGTAAATGATTCAAACGAAAATTCTCTACAGGATGTATAAAAAATTCTCTCAGATAGAGCCAGAGAGTATAGAGCTATCTTCCTATAGAATAGTATCTAGCAAGGTTCCGAATACGGCTACGGTAGCATAATCTTATCCCTGGATACGGTAGATGCTGCTTGTAGTTCTATACTATATTTTAACCATTTTAACATGACAATTTCATTTCAATGAGTCTACCAATATGAATGAATTCAAAATTGAACTGGGAACACAAAAAGCTACGTTCAGTCATGGATAAATCCACGTGATCAGTGCGATAATTAATACTAATTAAGCCACGCAGATTACTGGTATTATTTCGCAATATTAAGTTTATCGGATATCTTAACTATGGATGGAGAACAAACGGGTAACGGGTCAGAGCAACAAGCTACTGGTCCCGTTGGGTCGAGTATTGATGCTTCCAATAAATCACGTCCTTCTCAAGTGAGTAGAAAAAATATCGACTCGTTTACATCGATGTAGACAAAATGCTAAACATGTTGTGGGACAAAGATCCGTTAAATGTATATTTTTTCTATCTGGATATAGATCACCTTAGGATCTACTGGACTTCTGGGTGAAAGTGGAAACCAAGAGCAAGCTGTCGATACAAAACCCATCAAATCGATTTTGTTTCAAAGGGCTGATGTAAAATATCCGATTATCTACATCAATTGTAACTCACAGTCCAGATAAATTGATTTGTATTTAACCACTGCTTTTAGGTATCAGACATAAAGTCGGCAGCGGACATAGCTCGCGAGAATATTTCTAAACAATTAATGATTCTGTTGGATGAAGATTCCAAAGAGTTCACTGAATTGGACATTAAAGAAATGATGCCGTCATCCCCATTTAGTGATACTTCATTTTCCAAGTTGAAAGACTTTTATGAAAGCATTGTATTAGATCTTAGCACAGCTCAAAAGGTGGGCATTCCCCTGGACGAAATTAAAGAAGAATTCTATTTCATTTGGGATGGCATACAAAAGTCTCACGACAACCTGAATAGTTTACTGAATAAAGATGCTGAACTCACTGTGGAAGTAGCAGACACAATGGCGAAAACAAGAAACCTTATCAGGATTGCTGAAGATCACCCAGAAATTACCGCACGGTTAGGGGCAAGATTGGAAACTGCATGGAACTTGGTTGACGTATCAGAGGAAGAGGAACGAAGAAATGCGAGTAGAATAGAAGAGTTGAAAACGGACATTATGATTTTAAATCGAAATATTCAAGCTGCGGCAAACATGGAGGGACAATCAGAGTATTAAAAGATTTGAATATCCTTTTTTATCCCAAACTATTTTTAACCAGAAAGTGTTAAGTAAATGAATCTTCAATTTAGATTAAATGAACTGATGAAAATTCGGCGAAAGTTACAAGATGAGCGTGATATCCTGCTTAAAGACATGGGCAGAATGCGAACTTCCTTAGCCTTGTTCCAGGAGAAAAAATCTCGACTTGGAGAAAGAAAATTAGAGTATCAGGAAGCAATACGGTATGCTAACGAGGAAGCGACAGCACAGAGGGAAGCTTTGGAACGGGAAACTGAGCGAAAGGAAAGTATTGAGAGAGAGATTGAAGACTTAACTTCTTCGATTGAATCGAAGACTAATGAACTCAAGGAAACTGAAAAGAATTCTACCACTGCAAAACAAAAACTGTTGGAGTTCGAACGGGGGGTCACAGCACAAAAGGTGACTAAAGCAGTGAAACAAATATATTTCTCTTTTCCATTGTGTAAATAATCACTAATGAATTTTAAAATCTTTTTAGGTCATGAATGACGCTGCGCTGAAGGATGCAGAGTCGGCATTTGCGAAATTGGACAAACTTAAACATGATTTTGACACGCAAGTGGATCTTGTCGAAAAGTTGGTTGTTGAAACTTTCAAAAAGCAGAATGATTTGAAGGTTTGGTCAATTTACATCATGTATGCATAATTACATTTTTATGGAAAACAATAAAATAGTCATTTCTCGATTTTGGCAGGAAAAAGAAGATGAACTATTCAAAATCAAAGCAGAGGGAATGCAAGCGGTTCGTCTTAGGAACACTAATCTGAAGCGTTGTGCAGTTCTTCAGGAAAGACTAGACGAGCTGGAAGCAAATCGAGAAGTATTGAAGAAAAAGATTATCGATTTAGAAACTGAATTAGAAGCTGCGCAGAAACGGCTGGAAGAAAATAGGAAGCGAGTGGAGGAGTTGGATAAAAAACGAAGTGTTGTCAATCGAAATCTTACTCGAGCGAAAACTTTGGCTTCCGAACATGACAATCAACTCAAAGTTCATTTAGTAGCGACCAATAATCTAGAACGTGAGATGGAAGGATACAAACGAGAAATCTCGGGGCAAACTGAAACCATTCACCGTTTAGAAAGGGAACGTGATTTTTACAGCCATGAAGCCACCAAATTAGCTCATGAATTTGCATCCAGACTGGACGAAGTGAAGAAAATGGACACGATTGTCTTTGAATTCCACAAAAAGATTGGAGAACTGGAGGGAACCATCAAGACAAAGAGTCAAGAGTATGAGCAATCTTTGGTGGAAAAGAGATTCTTTGAAAAGCTTCTTCGTGACACTGGGGTATGTACTTTAAATACCACTTTGTACTTTAGATAACATGACTAAAAATAATTATATGTGGACCTATCCATACAGACCTCGATTATGGATGCCCAAAAGCAAGTGCGAGACAAAACTTTTGAATTGAACATGTCCATTTATGCGTACTATGACGAGCAAAACAAATATGCAAAGCAAAAAGCATGTAAGTAAAAATCTGTAATTACTTTTTTAAATACTACCTTTAATAGAAATTTCATGGATAGATTAGATTTGTGAAAACAGCTTATATGAATTGTTTTCTGAACCCTCAGTTCTGGATCACTTACTTCGTGAAGGGACATTTTTCAGGACAGAAGCAGATCGTATTCGTAAAATGGCTATTGACATGCAGGTGTGTATGTTTCTGACTCATATGCAAGTAAATTAAACTAATTATATTCCCAGCTAAAATCTGCGTTTGCTGATTTTAGAGAGAAGTTGAAGCGCTTGAGAGTGAAAGGTCATTATTGGGATGTGGGGTTGCCGAAGCTGAGAATGAACTGGCAAAGCAACGGTACTACGCCTTGCAAGCAGAGTCACGTCGACAGAATTACAATCGTCGAGTACAGCAACGAGAGGCAGAGTTACAGCAAATCTGGAACAATTGGCGAACTCTTCATTCTATGGTTAGAATTGGAGCTTATCATTTCCGCAATCTAATGGCCGAAATAAGAGAAATTCGACAAAATACTGTAAACTTGAGGTAAATGGAAAGATGTTACTAAAACTGGAATTAAGCACAAATTATGTTTTAGTTGATACTTATACTTTTTTACAATTTGCATTTGTGAATAGACGACTCCAACACAAGTTCAAAGGGAACATAAGCCACATTGTTCAGTTACAGCAAGAGATCTCTGTATTGGAAAATTGCATTGCAAAGGAAACATGTATGGTGAACGCCTTGGAAGATGAGCTGGCAAGGCCTATTAATGTTCATCGTTGGAGAGCGCTTGAGGTAATCATCAATTATTATCATGTCAATCACATTTATTTACTGCTAGGCGTCTATTAATTTAAAAGCATATAATAATAATATAAACTGATTTGTCCGATACGAATTTGCAGGCCATAGATCCAGACGCATACGATACGATAAAAAAGATAAATATTGTAACAAGACGACTGGTTGGTCAAAACGAGTCTATTCGAAAACAATCGGGTCGAATTTCAGACAAGGAGCGCATATACGTTGACTTGAAACATGTTCTCAGACGATTACCCAGCATCGAAACCCCAGAGCTGCGTCAGCACTACGAAGTCCTTTTGTCTGGGAAAAAAGAGCAACTGAAGAGAATTAAGTTGGAGTAAGCATTCCAGTTACCTATATTATTCTTTTACATTCATTAAAGTTATAAAGTTATATTATTGAAGATTTATTGTGTCATTTTTATACAAATTCTTTCCGGTCCAGTTTATATGCAATGGAGTCACAGAAAACATACTATCGAAACGAAGTATCGAAAATTAACGACAGAATGAAGGAGTTGAAAAGGATTTATTTTGAAAAAATGAAAAAGGGTGAATTGCCAAAGAAAAAGGGGAGCATGCAACTACCTCTTGTACCAATTCGAAGTAATGATTCCTTACGTGACAAGGTGGAAGTGGACAATACTTTTAACACAGATTCTGTTCAAGAGTTTAGGCAAAGCGTTGAACGCCGTGATCTCGGAGATCCCGAAAATGTGGATCTCACATCTGAAGTATTCAATTTGGCAAGCATGAAAGAAATGTTCAATCGTTATTCCCAGGAACAAGAACAACTTCAGGAAGAAATACAAAAACGAAAGAGTAGTCTAATGTTGCAACGAGCCTCCAGCCAAGGGACTGGAGTAAACAAGTAATTGTGAAATTGAAAATGAAATAAATATAAAATTGTTTATTCTAACTTAGTTGAGCATCAGTGAAAATTATAACCATATTATTTACATAATGCATTTTACAAGAACGCAGGCTAATCTTTCCAAGAAAAGCATGAAGTGTTGTTCTAGCATATGAACTAGAACTAACAGACTTGAAATTCGTGATACATGTGAAAGCACGTCATCCTCGGGTGAAAGCATATTGAAACATATGAAGTCTCCTTGCATTTTTTATAACAACATGATCATATAGGACACTCATAATTTTTCACGATATTGCATAAATCAAAGCAACTATTGATCTCTATTCTATCTTATCACAACAATAATTCACCCAACCAAGCATCATTTTTTGCCAACATGTAATCATCAGTCGTGTGCATCAATCTTACTTACATATACGATATACATACCTTCTTCTTCCAAGAACTTGAAAGAACTTCGAGAGAGAGAGTGAACCCAATTTTAAATCCATAAACGAAGATGCGCATTAAAATGTTATATAAGTAATATACTTTATTATACCCAATACACCTACACGATGTATTTGTTTGTAACGTTAATATATATTTTCCCACTACACCGCCTACCAAACCACCAGCATCGACTTGGACTACCTCCACCGTCATCCACCGCAACTTTCATTATAGAAGGGATCAACAAGGAGACATCTAATACTGCTCTCTTTTAATAAGTACATATTACCATTCCCAGCTCGCTGTAGCTACCTGACTGTAAACTTGTCACATGTCCTCTTTCCCGTCATATCGTCGTCAACTTTTCTTTTCCATTTTCCATCGTCTCAAATAGACAATTCAGAAGAAAAAATGTAGTAGTGGTGCTACTTGCTTCACTACTTGTGTAATCATATCCCAAACACACAAGACACATTATACACCAAGTTGTAGTGTTGTATGTACTGGTGTATATATATATTATGCACATAGACGCACACACTTGTCGACACAAGTATCACTTGTCTTCCACTCGTCTGAGTAGACTCCATGCTGTGAGTGAAAGATGCGGAAAGGAGAGACTTTATTAAAATCGATTGATACCATCATCATCAACATCAGCATCATCTTCTCCTTTTCTTTTTTCACAACGTACCTTGCTGGTCCCCTTTTTTTCTTTTATGTAAAAGAATCCTCTTTCTCTCTCTAATAACCAATGTACATTTCACATGTAAATATATCAAGATAAGTATGCATAACACAAACATATAGATCACTTCTTTACTTCTTCCTCTTCAAAGAGCACGACGCACGCATGCATACTCACATATTAAAATATGAACAAGCAAAAGCAGTACGATGATGAGAGAAGACAAGAGAAACGAAGGAAAACTCCCGAGAAAAAAGTATTAAGCCGCTTATATGTATTTTTTCACTATATACTTGCCTGATTCTAGCGAGCTTTATTGATGGTGTTGTTGCTTACTGACTTGCTTATGCAAAGTTTTTAAATATATTTTCCAATAATAATATATCACAGCAATCCTTTCACTTTGTTAAACTTCGTCATTCCATTCTCTGTTTCCTTTCATCATATCAACATCATCATCATCATCGTCGTGAATGATCGCATTATGCAAGCAAGTTCTCAGAACCGAGATAAGCAATAAAGGAAGTCAAGAATATGAAATAAGCGTCGTGTTTTATGTGATAGGCTGAACGTATAATAAAATATTATATAGGCTTTTTTACCCAAGAAAAAGTATTACATTGTATCATTTTATACTTTATGTACACTAATTCGATATTATTATTATTATGAATTGAATCTCGTTGTAAAAAAGTGAATAGAGAGTGGCATCCCGCGTATTATTAATGAATTGCGAACGGCTTTCCTGGTATGCTTTTATATACATGCTAACGGACTAATCAAAAGTTGGTAACAACAAAAAGTAATCTTCTATCTTAAAAAGTACGTGTATAACAAAAGTAAGCTATTCTAAAAGTATTTTGTGATGCAAACTATACACGTCTTTATTTGATGTATGTACCTACGTATACCTTATATGCATTCCAATAATTGTAGCAATAATACCATGTATCTTTTGAGCCCTTCGGTATAGAGGAAACCAAAGTAGTCGATATAAAATGTCAACATTTTTTAAAAAAAGAGCTACTACAACGGCAAGGCAAGATTCACATTTCATCTTTCTACCTTACATAGTTTTTTTCTCCACTCGCTCATCATCCATGCTCAAATCAATGCTTATTTAAAAATCAGTCAAGTGGAAAACATATTACATCTCAATCGGTTACGGTTATTCTACAGGGAGAAATTCCAGTTTATGAAGAGTGGCGTGACGCAGAACACCTCCTTATGATGATGAATAAAAATGTGCAAGTAGGTAGAGGCGGATGATAATATCTATGAATGCATATATAGTTAAACTACCGGGTATATAAAAATATGCAAGTAATATATAATATACAGTAATGATATCATAATCATCTATGCTTCTCTCTGTGAATACGCCAATTCTTGAAATGAAATCAGAACGTATAACCGAAACTTTCTATGTAAGTATCCTAAACACGAAAACAGTATAGGTAGAGTATGTAGGTATACTCTTTCTGTATTATTATTGCTGCTTAATAAAGAAAAGTGAAAGTCTGCTTCAGGCACATCCATGTCGTTCCTCATAAAAATGTTACACTGAAAAAGAACGAGATAGAAAAGATGAGAAATACTCCAAGCAAGCCTACTAGTAGATGAAGGGAAAAAAGTTGAAAAATTGACTGGCTGGGTTCAATCCATTTCCTGGTTGTGTGGTTATATTATTACATCATTACAGGGAAATTTCAAAGTGACGAGAAGAGAAGCTTACATAAAAGCAATAAGCAGCACACTGCACACAGCACAACAAGAATCATCATCATCCTCATCATCAAGCAACCTTATCAGATGTCACAAGGGAAGGAAGAAGAGAAGACACGTACAAAAAAGTAAAATCGTGAACAAAACTTCTACTCTCCACATTTTAATGTATTCATCCATATTAATGCTACACAGGATGATGTGGTATAAGAGAACGTATACATGTTATAAAAGCTGCGATACATGTACCATTACGTTTTTCACTTTCCTTTTTTTCCTCTGCGCAGCCAAGAAATTCCTATTATAATAAGTCATGAGCAACTGACTTGTCGCTCTCCCGTATAGTATAATACGAAGCTTAACGAAGTTACTAACTGTATAACTTATCATCATCATCTAACGGAAATTTTATATGCATAATAATTTGTATTTTTTGTATTACTTTCCTCTTACATCATTTCATCATTTGATTTCTTTACAAAAATGAGCCTATACAAGGGAGTATTTATAGGAAAATTAAGTGTGGAGTATATACAAATAATATGTGTGTATATCCATAAGATGATACGATTTTTCTCATCTCCGAGTTTTCCTCTTTCTCGTTAATGCTATAAAGTTCACTAGATTTGCAGCTAGTTTGCCAAGACTCCAATTTTTTCCTAATATGGAACACTCTTATATCTACCCCGTTCAGGAAATTCGTATAACTATTTTTATGCATCCAACAAAAAAAGAGAATTTTTAGGAGGAAGGAGGTGAACGCTACAAATATCTGTGCTGCGGGTACAAGTACCAGAGAAGCAAGAGTCTGAGATAATTTGCTGCTTGTCACTTGTCTTCTCCCTTCGAGATAATGGGTCCCAAATGATGATGGCAACTGGCAACCCTTTTCTCAGTTTTTTTCTGTAATAATCACACACGCTTTACTAGACGACTCAGCCGTCTAAGCGTGTTTTTGAGTACATGGACGCACGCAGTATATAAGCTTGTGTAGACTCTGTAACCCTATATTCCGATCGGATTGTTGAGTTTAAGCATTTAATAATAATAACATAAAAAACTAACTGTACACATTTTGTAGCCGGTAGCAAGCCAGGCACAACGCAAAGTCTACTCTCCGACCGCCATCGTCGATTATTGCCGTATAGCTGATTATTATACAGAAATCGGTGTCACTCTTATTTTGCATAGTATTCTGTATATCCATACCTAGCGGCGAACTCAGTGAGCATAAAAATGGTTAGAATGATACAATTCACATATTATACATGTGCGCATAGCCAATATATGCATCTCTCTTCATATGTACAAGTCTGGGAGAGAAAGTGTTGCGAGTAAGAGAGAGGATTTAATGGGGATGCAAATTGATTTTGAAAGAAATCAGTGTGGATCGTTGGGGGTGCTTTAATGAAAATTGGTTATTTGGCTCCTGTCAGAAATGTCGGTTGCCATTTCCCTTCACTTTAATCTGGTACAAATAAGCAGTGAGCTGGCAGTAATTTCATGGTTAAAAAACTTATTTCTTCTCCTTTTTTTCTTTCCTCAGTTTTGTCACATGTGCCACAAAAATAAGCGGAAGAGGACGAGCGTGTGGAAGGAGGACTTTAGACATGGACAATCTTTAAGCGTTTGTCGAGTAGATCCTTTTGAAAACGCAAATGAAGTTGTTATACAATTTTTTATGGATTTTAATACGCCATTCTTCATACATACTAACTTGAAAATAATAATAATAATATAAAAGCACAGCAGCCCGTGTGTATTTTGTAATGCGTAAAATAATCTACCTCACCTCCTTCTAAATACTCCTGTTTAAAATGAACCAAGTTTTTGTGTAGTTTTTTAAAGAGAAAAAAGTGCGACGGAGACGCTAGAAAATAATGAGGAAGAATCTACCTCTTTCCTACAGAGAGGACCCACGTAGTAGAGCAGTATTATATACGCAATAGTCAAGATGACAAAAATATAAGGGTTGGAAGGTAGGCAAAATGAGACCATGAGAAGTGGAAAGAAGCAAAGGATGGGCTCTGTGTTGCAACCAAACCGTGTATCCCAACCAGGGCATAGCTGTGTAGCGGTAGTAATCTAATTGCTTTCTATTAGTTCATAAGCTTGTTTGTACTACTTATACTAATGCCAAAACGAGAACTCCCGTGAAAAAAATGCTTGTCAAGTATGCATATAAAATTATATATAGAGGTATAATATAGTGTTCCACCATCATCAAAGTATAATCACCTTATTATATTGTAAAACAATGAATGCCTATAGGTATACAAGAGAAGCTTAGAAATTGCAGACAAATTCAAATTTACATCCATTTGATCCTCATAAAACATGCTTCGATGAGCACAAAACTTCCAAGAACCAACTCGACGTATAAAAGTATAATAATAATCACTTGTGCATATGCAGGCACATCCTTCATTGTGAAATTCATTATGATTCCATGTACACTGGTGTATACATATACACGTCCAAAAACTCCCCTTTCCCTTTTCTCTCATTTACATGACTTTTTTTCTCAACATTGTGGGGTGCATATATGCATGCATATTCTATGGTCTCATCATCACATTCTGTGTATAACCATCCAGTAAATGAATATACGAAGATTTGTAACACAAATCAAGTCCTTTTGTTCACCCGTATAACTGTAATGCAGACTACGTGTAAATGGTTCTTATGACAAACAAGTGGAGTCGTTGGTGCTAGTTTGGAGAAACAGAAGCAGCAAGAGCCTTTTTCTCGCTCACTGTGTCCGCATAGCATCCTCCTAATGATCAAATTAATGTAATATAATATTCCAATTCTAATAATTCTAATTCCAACCCGTCGAGTTTCACACAGTAATTAATAAATAAAAGGCACACGCTCCAGAGATCCTCATTACGCTGAGCGCCTGGTTTGTCAGTAGGCATTCAGCCAAACCAAAATTATCAGGATGGTGAGGTGATGATGGCGTGAAGAATAAGAGATGTTAGACGAACCCTTATAAGCCATCTTTTGAGAGACTACAACCACAACAATGAGTATTCCAATGTTCCAAGTGGACAATCCTCAGCTTTAAAAAAAATATTTTTTCTATAATAATAAATATGCTGCTCTGCATAGTACAGATAATGAAATGGAAATGTATAGAAAAATAACGACCTAGTTTGTAATTGTGCTTTGGAGAACTAAATAGGAATGGTGAAAAGTAATAATTGTAACTTTTGTTTAATGTAAATATTGTAATCTGGTAGCTAATATTAAAACTGTCAGACTTCCAATGGTATAATTATACATGTCGTATAATTAAATGGTTGTGCCAATTTTTAAGAGAATAATCTGACATAAATTGAATTTCAATGACAGAAAGTGACGAAGTGACAAGAAAAAGCCATGCATAAATTAAAATTCCCTACAATACTGTAGAGGAAACCTATAGGTGGCTACTCGCACTCAATTACTTAATTGGATAGTCTGTAATAATATTTAAAATGGATATATGCCTATGTATTTTCCAAATATCAATAAATGACGCACAACGTACGTGATCAGAGAATTAATCATCCAACCATGTATGGTTATGCAACCTTCACCATGATTCGCATGCTAATGCTCCTGTATCGTAGGCGGAAACAGCAGCAGCTAACTAGCATGCTGATGAATTGTCGCTTTCTTTCTTTACTGATATGATAAATACATATATATCTCATTGCTCACTCTTCGCTCCTGTCTTTCTGCACATTCAGCACTCTACTAATCCTCATCTCATATTCTCCTGTCCCAACACACTACTCACCAGTGGAAACTCCCTAGCCAATCTAGCGGTTGTAAATACATGAATTCCACAGAAACCTTGCTGCCAATCCTAAGAAAGTCCAATGCCAGGGCACCTTGCAAACAAAAGTGCTGTTATCGTCCGTATCTCTGTACAAGCGGATCTACTACCTAGCGTTATAGCTAGCTGAGTTTCCGGCTCACTTTACAGTCATCAAAGTCGTCACTCGTAATGTAACAGAAATTCATCACAATTTCCTATTCTAAACGCATGCAGAATCCTCCATTGCCATGTAGCTACCCATTTTACTACTGTGACAGTATTGTCGTATCAAACCGAAAACTGGAGAAGAACCGACCAACATACATATATATGATGGGTAATAAAAACAAGTTTTCTTTGTTGTATATAGTTATTATTGCATCAAAACAACGACATCATGGTACGGATGAATAGAGCGCGTCTCTCTGTCTTTACTTTTCTGTATGCGAGCGAATGTGGATTTTCCTATCGTCGTTTTTTTATTTTTGGTTTTACCACTGTTGTAGTATTGTGCACGCATGTATTCTTTTCTCTTTCCGTCTCTGCTCTCTCTCTCTCTCCCTTTCTTTTCATGTTTTATATATACAAAACACATTTGAACAGAAAACACAAATAATAATACAAGGAATATAATGGGAGAGCACAATGGGCCAACCTCATCCATACAAATCATAAGAGGGAATTGGGTTGTTTGCCGTGTGGCATATGATATTAAAGCCCTATGGGTCCCTAGGCCATGCCAGCCACCATCATCACCATCAACCAACCAAGGATAATATAAAAGGCAATGATGATGGTGTGGTGGTGGTATACAATCCATGTACGGCATCATGGACCATGCTATTACTTACCACCACCGCTGATGTTGAAAAAGAGAGTGAGAGAGAAACGAGGAAGTGTGAACCCTATGGCAAAAGACTTGCTCACTCTTCTTCCCTTACTTGTCAGTAAAATCATGTGCTATGCTATGCATGCAACCTTCTCCCTTTTCACAAAATCATATACAAAATCCATCCGGCAGCCAGAGAAGAATACTCTCACTATTTATATGTATCTCTAATATCATCATCATTCTCCCTTTTGCTTCTCATTGTTTGTGCCTGTCCCACCATTCCTTTTATATTTACTTTCCTCTCTCTCTTTCTGTATCTCTCTCTCTCGCGTTCTCTTGCTACTTCGTTTTTATTTGTATACACATGCAACTACCATTCATAAGTATAAAGCTGTTAGCACGACAGAAGAGTCGTAACCTAATAATATGTAAATTTGGCTCATTACATGACACAACTCGAAATGGAAGAGTAGTTATGCATACTATACGGATGGATGGCACGGCACGACGTGTATATCCATTTATGGAGGTTTGGAAATGATAATGATGAGATGATGCCTTCTGAATAATATATACGTAACTGTTATACTCCGCATATTATTAGACTTATTTAATATGTGTGCATTGTACCCGAGAAAACAAGCTAGAGAGAGAGAGAAAAAAAAGGAGAAAGAGGTGAGCCGTGTATTTCCAAGTTATATATTGTTGTTGTGTTGTTGTTGTTCTATTCTTCACTGTATCGTACATAACTGGGCATGAAAAAATAATCTATTCCAGTCAGGATCTTTTCCTGCCTTCTCGCTTCTGTCTCTACACATAATTTTGGTCCACCAACTGAAATGACGTTGGGTAGCAAGTCAACCATAGATTTCACTTATTACAAATAATCAATTCAATATCAAAATCACAATAAGATACACAACTCTGAAAATCATACTATAATTAAATTAACGTATTCTGTATTCAATGAAATGGCGAGAAAAATTAAAAATTATTATACGTAGAGAGTAAAAGATGTGATCTCATTATTTTGTATGTATGTAAAACTAGCAAAGTTTGCATTTTGTTGACAAAAAGATAAAATCGGTTATGTAGTTCAGGCCAATGAAAATGCAACTACCGTTCTCCCATTTATATTTGGATTGCATTACAATGCAGCAGGACAATGTTGTCCTTCTTTTCATTAAGTGAGTTGGGTTAACTATCAAAAAAATAAGTGAATAATAGAAATATAAAAGTAAGCTTTATTAGCACAAGCCATTGCAATGTTTTTCTCACTCTGTTTGCAGAATGGTTCTATTCTTTATCCCACTGGAATTAAATACATGATATATAGGTTAAAGGCATGCTCGACGAATGACATAAAAGCAAAGGACAAGCACCAGAAGTTGGTTGTTCATGTTTACTTTGGCAGACATTGTAAAGTGAACAAATGAGTAATAGGATATTATTTAGTGCTGGCTGAAGACGAAGAGAATAGTAGAGGCAATCATAGTGGAAAGGGAAACACCGACGAAACGAGTAGCAGCCACAACAAACATTCTCCGGTGGTTGGCAAACGGCGGATTATTATTATTGAACAAACGGACCATAAACTCTCCTTAATTCTTCTTTATACAAGACTGCAGGCGCGCTAGTGCTTTTCCATCGGCATTATTACCACTATTCTGATCAGAAAAATATATATCTCTAAACACACTATAGTTTTTCCATCTTCTCACTTCATAAACTAATATAAATCCAGACCAAAAATGAGTTAAACGCAACCAGAAATGGCAAGGGTGCACATAGACAGAGAGTGGGCCATGATACAAACAAGAAAACTAGCTCTCTGGTCTAGTTCGATTCCATATTCGTTACCTTCTTGTGCCACATCAGCAAAACCAGACTAGTTTACTCAATGAATAAGCTGCGTTTGTACCTTTTTAAGCAGTATATTTATTCCCTGTGTTTGTCTTCATTCATATTCAACTTTGTCTGCTCCAAACTCGGAAGAGGGTTTACACCAAAATCTTGTTAGATGATGGCAAAATAAATGCTATGTAATATATTCTATATTTTCTGCGTTTGTAAACTGTATACATAATATAAGGAGCTGAAGAACTGTTCTCGAACGAAACCTAGGATGCAGTGCAATGATAGAATATATATATTGCACACTTTGATGATACATAGTGGTCCAAGTGTTTGATGCGATTAGAGTCCACACGCTCTGTTAAGTCCTCTTCAACTCTAGCTCAGCCAAGCAGAGTACAACTCCACTTTTCTCTTCTGTTTTCTTTGCTTTTGTTTGTTTCTCTTACTGTATATTGTGCGAATGATTAAACTAAAATAACAAAATCAGAAAGAGAAAAAACTACAGAGATGAGGCAAAAGAGAAAGAAATCCTGTATATATGCTTGTGTGGGTACCATAAACAGAACAGCTCTGCAAAACTCTGTCGCTTTAATGGTATGTAATTACCGCTACTCTTCCCAACGTTTGACTTGACTCACAATTTACGGTTACAACAACAACATACCTAACTATAAAATTCATGAAACATTATTAAGCATACCAGCATATTATTGTCCTGTGTGCTATATGTACCGCACGTTGAAAAAACATCATGATTATCCCAAAGTAGCTAGCCACATATTACATGCAAGGTGTGGTATGGGTCACCATGTCACAAGAGGCTGAATTCAAATGTCTAGGTGGCTTTTCGTAATTTATGGATGTGTAAGTAAGCAAGTAAGAGGACATGACATAATGATGTCACATTCGCATCAGTCCTTTTATAAAAAAATAATAAAAATGCTCTATATAAAAGCCATGTATACACAAGCTCAATGGAATTGACGGCTTTAGTTGAAAATTTGAACTGTATCTCCCTTGGAACTCATTAAACTGGACTTACAATAAAATTAGTAAAGCCTTTGTCGGATAAAAATTAATACAAGCTGGTGTGTGGAGAAAGAATTGGATTTGTTTTATTGTCTGTCACGTTTGTGTGTCTTCCTCAACAACATTTTCGCCGGAGTGGTGCATCGTGCCAACAGCTGCTTTTCGGCTGCTCGACACTTGGATGGGTATAAGCGGTATCATAATAGGAAAACTAAATAATCAAGAGCTGAAGAGAATGAAAGCGATGTGAGAGAGAAAGTGAGAGAGAGAAAAAGAGAAAGCGACGACGTGGTTGGTGGTGGTAGATGTTATGCTAGTTGTTATGTTGTTTGTAGAACCATTGTAAATTGTGTGCAGTGTGCTCAAGAGATTCATCTAATGAAAGGAAAAGCACAAGAACAACCACATCAACGAGAATTACACAACAAACTAATTTCAGATACCATTGCCATTGGTGCTGCTTCGAAATGCGGTGCGGCAGTGGTGGTGGTGGCAATGGGTGTTGCAGAAAAAGTACTAAAAGTAACTGTATGAAAACTATTGTCAGTCCTTCCTATACTGTCTATAGAGAGGCTTTGGTGAAAGCACTCCACTTTCCACACATGCTGCTGCTTTTCCCTCTAAAGATAATAATGACGCTGCTACTCAACTCGTACTAGTACATATACACACACAACTACACAAGTTTGTGTTGTTATTTTTTACTCATTGTGATTCACTGCGTATTTGCCATCAACTAACTTCCCACCAAACCCTTCTCACTCTCGATTACTGGAGCATCATAGCGTATGTCAGATTCTTAGTCTGTTCGATCGAACTCAGATACTCGAGAGATACACGTACATGTTTATATGATGTGATGAATTAGCGCACATACACTCTAAATAATGGCTTTCCAAATCTGGATTCTCCATACATTTTTTTCTTTCAATCCTCGCATAATTTGCTCCAGTTTTTTGTACTTTTTATCAAGTATGTACATTGTATTTATTTCCACGCTTGTCTGCCTGCTTATATCCTTTGTCATGTTATATTCTTCAACATGCATGATCGCATCACTAATTACTCACTAAAATACGGTATGGATATACACAATATACTTTTGGATGTACGTATGTCCACCATGTGCAAGGTTTAAAAACATGACCTCATGACAAAGTAAAATGGAAGGAATAACATAATTCGTTAGGGAGGCTTTCTGCCTGTTTTGTGGTACGATTTGCAACTACAAGTTTAGCCACTTGTCTTTTTCCTCCACTTACGTATACAACCTAATATATGAAAATAGTGAACGACATTTTAAGGAGTGGTTATGAATGAGTGGCAATAACTGGAAATTCTTCTTTAGAGCACTTGATAGGCTATTTCAACAGTGACTGACATGGCAAGCCCTTATGTTCTTCTTCGGTACTGGAGCTGCTCTACTCTCTTTCTCTGTCTATATATCTTTATACAGTAGCTATATTCGTCATAATAAAGCTCGTCACACATCAGCACCAAGTGAAGTGGCTCGTTTCATCATCATAATCATCATCATCGTCATCATCAGCCATATTATTTTTGTGTACCGTTGAATTAGTGTCATGTTAAAAAAGGAGAAAGTAGCAAAGGAGGGAGTCACAATAATAATGTTATAGAGAAAACCGATTCCCCAGCTTTTAGCACAAACTCACTCTCTACTTTAATATAATTTTTTATGTAGAGGTATAATGGCCATTCAGGTTTGTTTTCCTATTATTATAGCGTCCATATTATAATATAATATCTCTTGTCTAATATATAATGTCTTAAAGTGGATATAGTTAATATAAGCAAATAAGAGGTTTTGAACCAAGTATAGAGAGAAAAAAATATATGAAATTACACAAGAGAGCTTGGTTGGGTACACATTATACCTAGCTCTCTCTTTCTTCTACCACCACTGCTTGGGGCTTCAATCATCAACCTTCTCCCACTCTTTTGGCGTGTATATACACAGAGCATACACACACAGTAATGCAAATGTATTCTTGAAGAGACCGAAGAACGAAGAAAAGCCCTTAAGCTTTGAGTAAACTTAAAACTTCATTGTTGACCAAGGTACTTTGCTCACTCATATGGAATGATTCACCCTTTTCCCTTGTTGTAATTTCCTCTTGTCTTTCTTTATCGTCCTTTACTTAGTGATGCATGCATGTACATATTATACATAATATGTATATAAATGTGGGCTATATTAAATGAACAAAATCCTTCTTCCACATTCTGTAACAAACAGGATATAGATTCCTTTTCTGTGAGTGAACACTGAAGGATCTTTCTTTCCATGAGTGGCCCTATTTTAGTCCAAATCCATCCTTTCTCGTCTTCTCCTTTCTACATGTTTATGAGCGTAAATTTATATCAGTTTTCTTCAGCTAAAAAAGAGGATGGATGGATGTAACTCGTGTCTAGAATTGGTTGCCTGTCTTCTTGGAGATCGTGCTCCTTGCAACTTGCAACCTTTTGTTATTTAGAATGAACTTAAAAACTACATGGGTGTTATCTTTCACTATGCACTGTATATAGTATCGCAGAGCGTCTTTCTTTAAGACGCAAACTATGCTTCTTGTATATATATAATGTACATATATTATTTTCTTTTATTATTCTTCACTATTTGGTCCTAACAAGTTATCCGTTCACAATAGAGAAACATGTTGAGTATCATAAGTTGTGTTTTCGTTCATGTTGCTGAAAAATAAATTTGCATCTGGGAAAACACAGTGGGATAAATAAAGTGTAGGTTGATACACATTCTTCGAATTATGTCTTGTATATACAAACAATACTGAATAATCTGTGAAAAGAAAAACAAACTTAAATAAAAAATCAAATTAGATCTGAGCGCACAATGGGTATCAATATAAATGACCAAATAAATAAGTTTTAGGAAGTTCGTTTTCTTGATAGTTGATAGGTTTGTTTGCATTATATATACATATTGTATAAAATTACATTATTATAATAACCTTATATGATGTGTACTGCATCTTATATCGTTAATGCTTCTTACGTGATTCCACGTTGCATCAAACGTGAGTTGTTTTATTACCCACCTTGTTTCAAACATGCTCGCCGATTCAAAGGTAAACAATAAGCATCGTAAATAAATTTCTTAGAAAGAACACAAAAAGGAACAATTTTGAATGCAAAATTTGGGAAAAAATATACACACAAAGAAGAGGAAGTAGCTGAGGATCATCTTTCAAGAGTAGAAATATATACAAGCTGAAAGTTTTTTGTGGCTAGTCAACCATGTAAAACACACGTTCCATGAAATTTTCTCCTGGCTTGTTTGTGTTTATTCAAGAGTATTTCAGTGTTTGAGGAGTTGTGATGCTGAGGTGATATATACATATTATATATAGGCATGAATAAAGAACCCAATAACTAGATACCTTTCCAAAGCTACATTCATCTATAGCTATAGACTACACATTTTTTAGAGCAACTGTCTCCGCTGTAAGGAGGTAAAAAAAATACAACACATCAAAATATCTTCTCTTTGATGTCTGCTATGAAGTATTAGACCAAATTATTTTTTATCCTTTGTATAACGATAACTAGAAATTAATACGTCAGTAGCTTTCTATTAAATAAAGGCCGTGCTCGTTGCTGGGCTTGTTTACGAATGATTGCGAAACAACATTTCAACATGATTAACCTGAGCGAGCTATTTCACGCAAGACAAATTATGTTTTTATATTATTATGTAATATATGATTCAGTTACAATCAGTTATCCTTCATTAAATGGAAATGCACACGGTGCTTATATAGTTTGTAGTTTGACTACTTAAGAGGGAAAATAAAATGAAAATGTACATTTGTAGTAATAAGGGCATCATCAACATTGTCAAGAGTACACAAAGAGCAAAAGGAAAGTGCAGAAAGGAAGTAGAGATGAGAGATAGGATGATGGGAAAGCAAGAAAAAGAGAGAGAGAAAAGTAAAGGAGACGGAGAGATTTCAACGAAATTAAGCTTATCATAACCTGCGTGAACAGATTTCTTCGGCTTATTTCGGAAAGAAGGACAGAAAGAGAAATGATGCACGACACACGACGTCAACAAGACAGCCATCTTCTTCGCCTTTTGTATAAAATCTAAGCACACTACCTATGAATGTACCTATAAGTGTTCTATATATAAGCCTTTCTTGTCTTTCTTATAGTTGGTTTCAAACCGATGCACAACGTATTATGAAACTATATTACATTATGCTTTACATTTAGTAGTTCTCTCTGTCAAAGAACCGAGGACACAGCCGAGGATGAATCGATGACATATCCTAACATACTTACGGTGATGATGTATACCATTTAAAAAAGAGTAAACTTTTTTTTCCTTTTTACGTTTCACCAAAATACAATACAAGCAAAGAATTCTTTTGGGGGCAATGAAATACAAATTCCGTTACTTTTGTATTCGGGCAACGAAGAAAATAATCGTCAAGCATCTTTTGACTTTTTGTAAATACCTGTTTCTATTATTGATAAACAATAGAGTTGCCGAAAGTTGTAAGCAGTGAATTACTAGAAATTGCAGATAGTGAGTGATTTGAAAAAAATGCAGTAACATAAACTTTTCCATTTATTTGGAAAGCAATCGCAAGTAGTGAAAATAAGTAAAGATTTTCAATAGAGTACCTATTTGTACCAATAATGCCATTTAACATGTTAACAGTGAAATGGATAAAGTACAAAACATTACAATGCATATTTTCATCCGCGACAGAATTATTAGCGAAAAAAGTTCCAAAAAATTGAATAGTTTTTACAAGCCCATAAGGTTCCTCTCTCCCACACTTTTTCTCCTTTTGTATGCAACTTTCACCACCAAGGAGTGTCGAACACAATACTTGTAAAAACCGTTCGATACCATAAAAAATAGTACAACCTACAAACATCCAAGTTTCACGCCTGTGTGCTCGGAATAGCAACAGTGGTTTTGCTCCGGCACGGTTATTACACCACATTTCATACATCAACAACATTATTCCAATTTTACATTAGGTTTATATGTACATAATAATAATATGTTAGGGTCGTTTGGATGGTTAACAAAGAAAAAAACTTTTAAAAAGCTACCGCATATGCATGCATAACCACACACACACATAGACACACACTCGTATATGATATGAAAAAGAAGTTCGTTAAGTTGTTCAACAAAGAGACTTTCTCCTCCAACCTAGCCAGTCAACGAACGATGATGCCGCTGTTGTTGTACTATATTTTATTAGAGGAACTTATAGATACGTATGTGAGTGAGCACACGAGTAAGATGCTGTGTGTGAAGTTATATATAAGCTTCGTCTTTTGTGTATTTCCCTATATAATATGTTCTTGTGGCGTGCTTTTGTATAGCAAGCATAAAGTAGCAAAAGTACTAAAAACTTTGTCATTCATCTTTGTACTTGTTCCTTCCTTTCAGTCCCGTCTCCACAGGGAAGACGACGAAGAAGAGGCTCAAGAAACATTATTACATTATATATTACCTCACGTCACAGCCTAACAAGCTAACTCGTGGTCTCCTCTGGCCCGACGCTTTGCTTTCCCTTTTCCCTTTCACCACCACTACCACCACTACTATCATCATCATCATCCTCCTCTCCTCACCAACAACAATTCTCACAGAGCACACAACACAAGAAAAGATATTATTATTATGCATGCTATGTATGTCAGTATATTTCTCTCTGAAAGTGAATTCTGTGAGCACAACAACACCGAAAAAGAGAAAAAAATGGTGTATGCCTAAACCGTACATCAGCAACACCACACGTACATACATCAACTGTATCCCAAATAATACAAAGGCGTGGAATAATAATAATAATAATAAAAAAGAACGAAAAGGAGAAAAAAGTGAAAGAAGCCAAACAGCATCCAGTATATTGCCGTTGTTGCACCAGTAGTTTGCTGGCCGTATTGTATTAGCATACAAAAAAGATGGTTGAGGACACACACGGGAAAATTTCTCTTAACCCCAATGTAGCCCTGCTGTACCTTAAGTACTAGCATTTTTTATCAAACGTATGAAGACAAGACAGAAACCATAAATTTTTTGTGTACATGCACTACATCATAAAAACTATACAGCATCAACGGTTACAAGGAGAAAGGAAGCTCGGATCTTTCTTTGAAAATAGTTGTCCATATTGGTACTATATTTTCATGTCGTGCTGTTACTTTTTAACACAGAGGAAAATAAAAATAATATTTTTATGTTTAAGTAAAAGGAAAAGCAGAGTGAGGAATTATCAAATGGTTAGCTGTTGATTTTCATATTTTGTGTTATTCTTTATGCATGTCGAACATGTGTGGTAAATGGTAGGAGCAATAATTTAATTTGAAAGTGTAGTAAAATATAATGTATGGCAGCATGACCAGTTTCCAGCTGGGGCAGTTATGTATGTATCGTTGTACTATTACCGTACATTTCGTTAAACCAACTAATCTAAACTTGTACACATTTTAAAGGTCTAAACGAAATATGGTATTGTAGTAGCTATATTTCATATTCAGGTTAGCGATGGGTTTTTGTAAAGGCTTAACTACCTTTTCATATGGTATGATATGATTTAACCACATTAATCCCATGAAGAAATTAATAGGCTTTTACTACTGTTGCACACGTGTGCTATTAATGCATGCAGACAGTGTCAGTTGACGTAGTATTATAAAACGGGTTTTATGTAAGTGTTCTTTTCTGGTTACGATCTTTGTACATCCTTCCTCAATTTAACCAACAATCAACCTTGTAAGCAAAAAAAGAAAGAAAAGCACTTTGGGGAATGACGTATGTTCATTTATTACCTGCCAAAAACTTATTAAACGTAACAACCGTGCGTCTCAAGCTTCGTGCAAAATCGTAATAATAGAAATGCAAGTGAAAAACCGCCAACATTGTTTTTATTTATTTGAAAGTTTTTCCGCATGAAGCGACGTATTTATTTACAGGACAGAAATTATGTACATATATCTGTTCTTGAAGCAATGCATTTTCTCTTATAAATGTTTTCTTTCCAGCCATTTGCTACAGGTTAAATGAATGTTTGTTTTGGTTTATGAACACAGTAACCTACACACATATTTGTAGCATGTAAATATGTAGATGTGAATCCCCATCTAGCACGATGATGATGGTTGCAATAAAATAGATTTTTGTACTTGATTGTTTGCAGTGTGGCGTATACACGTGAATCTAACAAGTCAAGGTGAAAGTGAACGAATGAATTATTTAGCTTCCTCTGTTGAACTTCATCCTCATATTAAATGGTCTGTCTTACAGTGCATTGTTACAGTGTGAATGTTAGGTGGGTAGTACAAGCGCCAAATGGAGGTGCCTTTGCTGTGAAAAATCCTACTATAGATACTTTCTATTATACTTGACTTTCAACTTTTTGTGTGTGTAGGTGTATTGGCAAGTTGAACTGGCGGTTCCACTTCCTTTGATATGCAGCTTAAACTTTCTCTCCAAGTAAAAAAAAGTCCATTACAAAGAGCTGTAAAACATTATTACGACTTTCACCAACCCAAACAGTATACTGTGTAAGAAAGGAGGTGAATAATAATTTGGACTAATATGCATGCATCTAGTCACATAAAGGGCAAGATAAAAAACACGTAAAGGGAAACGAATAGAAAAGCCAAGGAAATGGAGAAGGAACAGGAAATGGTGAAAGTTAAATATCAGTAGACGTCCTAAAGAACTAAAAAAGAGAGATAAGTTCAGAAATACAATAAAAGAGCAAGAAAAAATTAATAAAACGTTATAACCAAGAAATAAACCACCAACGGTTTCGCTACTTTGTTCATATCGGATCTGCTCCATTTTTTCCAGTTCTGATGCGACAAAGTTACCCAACTTATTTCAACGCATTCAAGTTTGTGTGAGTGCACTCCTCCATAAAAACAGCGATGAAATTAATTTGTTTATGTCTATATTTATTAGATGGATAAACAATTGTTTTCTATTATGATAATGATGATAGATTGTAGTAAATATTCATGATGAGCTTATTCATGATGCTCACATGTTTGCAAAACTACAAAGTATGGTAATGCACTAACTGGTACTTGTTTTAATAGATATATCTACAAACCAATTATACTAACATATTGTACATTATATCATGAATATTTCAGTCATTACTTTATATTCGACAGAAAACATCACAAATGTGTAATATGATATTGACAAAACATTTATAGAAAATGGCACTGATGGAGCAGCATTACCACTGCATGTAAATGCCACAATATGCACTCTAATACATTTACATACACTGTTATTAATGAAAACCACACAAGTAAAAATTGTGAGACCACACCTTATAAATTGACAAATGATAGTGAAAATGGCAAAATATTTTACGGAGCAATGCACAGCGCAAGCAAACATTTCTGTACAGTCTTTTTTTTTGATAATGCACATTACCGTCGAAAGAAGTGGTGGTACCTAACTACCTGCAATTCGGATAACAATCGATAACATCATTTCTATATTTATATTTTATTATTATCATAACCTATAGAGGTGAATGAATAAGCATCAACGATGAAAGTACAACAAGGAGAAAGGATATTAATGTTGAAATGCAATCAGAATAATAATTCAATGGGGAAATCATCCCATCATCATTGCTATTATCATTGTCAGAGTACAACATAGAAAACTAATGAGTTTGTGAATCCATATCTTTTGTGAACATGCGATGTGCATCGTCACGTTATATGTTGGAAGACACGGGTAGAAAAAGACCTCCACTTTACTATGCTCTTGCATATGATGTCGAGTATAAGATATAGGAATTAGCAGTCCTTATACCACCGTGATTCTTTTAGCAAAAGTATGTTATAATGCAATAAAACTTGTATACAAGCAGTATATACTACCATTCTATGGAGGACATGAAAAGGAGGAAAATATGGAGAATCCACTAGCTCCCACTACAACCATTTATTTCATTTGAAAATAAACGAGAGAAAGCCAGTGCGAGAAATGATTAATTTCCGCAATCATGGGGAGCCCCAATGGTTGTCGGGTAATCGATTAATAAGCACTTCCGTCTGTCGCTTTCCGCGCTCTAAAAGTATATCAACACCGAACTATACTATTTGTATTTATACTGAATATAAAGAAAGTCGAGCTGCAAATGAATGTAGCGCTAAACGTTCTCCCGTGAAATGTACGCATACGAATAAAGTGCCCAATATCTAGTCATAGTCGGCTTAGGTTGGTATGTGGTGGATGCAAGAGGCTTCTGAATCTTACTTTCGCTCTCTGGCATGTGCCCATGTGGTCTTGTCTGGAACTGCTGTCTTTGCAAGGCATTAATTATAATGAGGCATATGCTCATCTCCCTTTCATTACTACTAGTATGCATTTTCTCAACTCATTGATTATTATGATGAGCTATGTGGTATAAAACGTAATAATATTAAGTAGGTACATAGATCTAGAAATAATGGCAACACAACTTAAATCAAATGGATATACATCCATATTATAATATTATTTTATGTGTCATTGTATCTGTCTAACTCCCGATGATGGGATGGTACAACAAAACTTTTATGAAATATTGATGCAAGGTTGAATTGCGCTTACACACAGATGTGTGAAAATCTTTAAAATGAGCATCAATTATAGGTCTAATGCTATGAATGAAAGCAAATGTTTTAAATCCTTGCCCAATTAAATATCATACAATATTTTAAATAAGATTATAGTGTCATTTATAAATGAAAAATACGATGAAAATTAACCACGTTTCGTATTTTGAGTGTTGGCTGTTAATTATTTACTAATTTATAATTTGCAGAAAATGAGTCATGAAATGAAAATGACCAGTTGTAATTCCAGTACTATCAAAGACACGACACGGTAAAGTATCATTCAATAGTGTTTTGATTCCTATCCAGTAATTAGCTGACAACTGGAAACAGGATATAAACTGATTTCGCTCTCATTCACTTCCACACTCTAAAAGCATTATCTGCACCTTACGTCATTTAATACTGAAATGAAAGTGTACCTGGACACACAAGACGATGATGATGATGACACAATTGCAGTAGTTCATTCCTCTAAAAACCTGCACATAATTGAACGTCACATGCATGCACAGCTACAAGTGTTTGCTGACATTAGAAGAAAGGGGTGGAAATCCGTGTATAATGTACTGAAAACGAGGCCTGTATTTGGCAGACGTAATGTGAAGTAATTTCACTTGCTTTCTACCATCCCATAATAAAAGCTAAAAACGAGAAAGCAAACAAGCCTTCCAGCACATAGTACACATAGCTGAGTAGTTGTGTTGTAGTAGTGGTAGTAGCAGGAGTTCTTTACAACTTACAACACACAGCTCTCTAAATGCCTGATACTTACTTTCTCTAGGGTAAAAGTAATTTGGGACTGATTCATTACTTTACTCCACTACTCTTTCTCTGCTAAAAACTCTGCCTTCCTGGAACCATATATATACATACACAACCATTCTTACTCGGAAGGAGCAGAATAGAAGGCTTTTTAACCATTGTAGCATTATTATAAGGTCTTTTGTTTCCCGTTACTATATACGTATGTAATTTACTCAGATTATGTCAGAGAGTGGCCGTGAGGTCAGCCTAGAACACTCCATCTATTCTCATTCCTTCTCTCTGTAAGCCGCTATACCCACTTGATCCAACCAAAATGTGTATGGCGTTTGTACAAGAGCATATTATAGGAAGAGATATTCTTTTTCATTTTCTGGAATACGAATGTAACGCAGTGAAGATGATTTTTTACGGTGGTGATTTGTTCCATGTAGTAGTCTACCTTGTGCTCTAATGAAATCAGACTTTCTTTTTTTATTTCCGCTACTAGTCACAAATACTATAAATAAGCTCGAGAATATCGTTTTGCTATCACAGTTTTCCGGGGCAGAGTCATACAAAAAACCAAGTCGTTTGACTAAATCAAGAATAATAACACGGTGTGTAGCACATTTGTTGTGTTCATTGACTAAAACTAGATAAAAGGTTCTTTCACCGCTTTCTCGTTTTCTCTGTAGCAAGTGCATGTATGCATTTACAATGTTGTTTCCGTTGATAATTCCCTTTTTCCATTATATGTATACAAGTGAATCTGACAAAATGTATTTATCAGTGTGCAAAGTTCTTATTACCGTTTGTGATGTTTTATACAAATAATGAGTACACAAGAACACTAGAAAAGATTTTATCTTGAGTTCGAGTCCCTTGATTGCTAAAAAGGAACTACCTGCAGTGTATATAAACGTTATAACGATACACGATACTGATATGAGTACGGCAGTCCGTAAAGCTATTGCAAGGATAGATGAGCATTCAAGATTACATTAAGTATTTTGTTAGATCTCAATGAAATGAGAAAGCGAACTCGGCGCTTTTAATCACTCAATTAAGTAATTAAAAAGATTTCGCTGAGTCAGCGCTCACCCTCTATTTTATTTGCCTCCTGGTTGACTGCTGCTTAGTTTGCGTTTACTTACCTGAAAGCTTAGAGTTATATTACCTTTGTTGATGAAATTGGTGTAAAATTTTTATTTGCACTCTCTGCTACACAGTTACAGTGTGTAGTACGATGACATGCTACACGCATACCATACACCCACACAGGATGATAATATGTACTTACATATATGTAAAATCCTTATCCCCTCAAGTTGGAGTTAAATATTGTTCAACGGAAAACAAAGATGATCGAGGGGCTGTAATTCAGTATTTTTTAATCACAGCAATTTCATTTATTTAATTCTAACTTTCACTTTAGCTTCATGATTCTACCGGCGGCTATACATCCATAAAGAGGATATTATGTACACACTCGGTCAACCCTGTAACATTGAGAGGTGAAATATCTGGAAACTATTCGTTATTAATCCATCCATTACAATCATTAAAATTATCCTACAACAGGGCATTCTAGAGAATCAAGGCTATCCTTAAACCTGTTCAGTTGACTAATTATTTTGATACGATAGAATTTTTTTCAATTAGGTACGTATTCGTTAAAAAGGACACCCACAAACTGGTATTTATGATAAATATTACAAATGTGTAATAATTAGGCTTTATATCATATGGTTAATTCCCACAAATGCCACCTACAACAACTCTCATTACCATTTTGCATACCGCACGGCACGCATAATTGTGTATTCTGATACAGGGAAAATGAAAAGCAGCCATATACATTATACATTCATTCGTTTAACGTGAGTGAGGAGTATTCAGGAAAGGAGGTGATCAATAATTTCCTGCCAGCCTGCTGCATGAAAGTTAGAACTATAGGGTATAGTATAGAAGTGAAGAGTTTCAAGCAACTCACGAAATGGCATGATAATAATAACAATAATAATGATGCCGATGATGGCACTGTTTGTCTAGCAGAGAAGTTCCAAATTCGCTTTCAGAACAAGGCATGTTTGCTTTCTCCATCCAGGCTTTCCTTCCCTGCGTCATGGATAAAAGAGAGCCACGTTGCGCTGCTTGATTCCACTTCTATTATGTACATAACATAATAATTATACAACTACTCCTATTTAACTGCTCAGCATGAGAACAACACAACACCACAATTTCCTTGTGTGTATAAACGTGTTCCTATACACTGTTGTGCATTTTTGTATTGCTTTAATTGGTTCGCAGTAGAAATATGCCTAAAAAGTTTTTCCTGTACTTATAAGACCAGCAAGCAAGCTGACAAAGAAAATGAGCACGAGCAAATAATTGCTGGTGAACAAGACAAAGCTAATATGTAGTAATATTAGTTTTGATTAGTCTTAACTTAAAGTTAGCAGTTCTATAATGAGATTTTATATTCAAATTTTAGAAACTTCATTACAAACAAGTTCCCTTTTGTACAACTTGACCAGATCAATGCCAATGGGTAATGCATACTTGTGTGTGTATCTGTTTTCTAGAGATATAGCAATAAGCAGAAAATCGTGCAAAATATACTCAATTCCAGACTACACAGCTTATATGTATTTAGTTGAGTGTAATATCATAATCACAATGCATTAAAATTAAGGAATACGTAAAGTAAAAATAAAGTAGTTTTCTATTTAAACAACCATTAAATTGCCAACTTATATTAATATGTTTATTACTGTTGGCTGTAAGACATTTACACAGTAATGTTTGAAATTGGTGTAAGTAGTGTATAAAAAATTAAGATAGATAATCGTCTAGAAAGTTTTACTGTTGCTGAAACAAACAATTGGAAAAGACAAACTAAACATCCTGTGTGCGTGTTTATCTTTTTCCAAATAGTTAGTAGTTAGTCAAGTCGGTCTATAATGGTAAGTAGTTTAAGTAGTTAGAGAAGTCTGATCTGATCTAGATTGACAGGCTGTAAGTATTAGTATTTCTACATACTTTCTAGGAAAGCGTAGGCTCTATATACTGCAACTTACCTCTATCAAATTATGTTGTCTGCTGCGGTAACAAAGTTCAAATAAATGGGTAAGAACTAATCTAGTGGTATTCTTCTCAAGGTTGGTGCCATGTGTAAATCATGTAATGCAGACTTGTAGACCATACAAACTTGCATTGTGTAATAATTACCCACTCACCCTTCAACCAAAATAATATCCCATTAAATGCATGTTATATTATTATGACTCTACTTTTCAACCTAAATAGCTATTTATTTGTCGTCTACAAGCCTGCCTCCACCATCCTCTTTGTATCAAATGTTGTTTTTAAAATTTAATCCAAAGGCTCTGTATGTACGTTTTACCAGTATTGATTGGTAATTTGCAAATTTTCCCTGTCCATTATAGTCATGTTAAAATGAACTTATAACCCATTTGGAACGGGTTTCGTGATAAAGCACACACAAACGGTAAAAGCTGAAGGATTTGTTATTGTTAACACAAATACTTTTCTTTCCTCATGTTTAGCATAATGTGTGCTTCGACAGGAATTTGCTTTTACTGTACGATTATTGTTTTGTTAGCAAGTTCAGCAGTAGCTCAAACAAGCCATTATCATGTTATCTTTTATCTTTTTGTGTGCGTGTCTTGTTATATACGTGTTGTACTCGACTAACCGCGTGCCGTCAGTAACAAAACATGAGAACAAATTTGACGACCCAGGCCGACGACGATGCTATTGAAGATTCCTTCTGCTTTCACCAATATTGGTTAAAAGTTACGAAAGTTTTCTCGTGTCTTTGTGTTGGCTTCACAGTCATTACATTATAGTTTTAGGCATAAATGGTATTATTTCACTATGCTCGCTGTAGGTATAGACCCCCTTTGTCTTTTCTACATTTGCAGTTACAAATGTACGCAACAATGTGCAAAAACAGAGATAAAAGCTTACTTCCAGGGAATATAATCGGCAAAAGTAACCTGTTCATCAAACGAATAATCAACAAAAGGAAAGAGAGCATAGGTATATGGGTAATCATGTACATGTGTATAATTATAGCGTTCTCCTCATTCCTCAGAGTTATAAATCATGCTAAATGAAATATTTTAAACTGATGTTCCAGTTTGGATGGGTGGTAGTACAGACAAGCTAAATTTGTCTTTAAAGGCACTACTAAATAAACATGTTTCATAAAAAATATATTCGTAGCATACGTCATAGTAATCTTTGTACTGTTTTGTATGCAGGATGGTGGACGTTGTACTTTTGTAACTTTTCGTACGGAAACACAAAGAAAAGTTGCACACATATTTATGTGGAAATGTGTATTTTACTCTTGATAATAATCGAGTAAAGGCTTTTATTACATTAAGCATTTCTTTCATCTCATCACCATTGCTTCACAACTCCTTGAAAACTCCCTCAGACTAAAAAGGCGTCGAGCCACTGGTTAAATACGTAATAAGTTAGTAGTACACTCCACTCCAAAATTGTTGGTGTATGCACAAAACAATCTCTTAAATTATTCAGTTACCAATTAGCTTTTGAAGGAACGATCTAATATGTGTGTACGGCATTTCTGTTCTATGGATGGTAATCCTGGTGTAGCAATAAAAAAGAAGTAGTGTATTTCCTTTTATCTGCGTGTAGTGCTTCAACTCACAATGGGGCTCTATATCGATAATGATAGCGAAAAAGGGTGGAGAGCAAAGAATAGAAAACTAAAGTGAAAAAAATACATAAGTGAATCACACAAGCTCACTCTTTCACAAGCCACTCGGTAGTTTGAAAACACAACAGCCAAAAAAGTGTAATATTACATTAGTGAGTACTGGGGAAAGCATACAAAACACAAGGAAATAATGTAAATGTAAACACGTACAAATAATAATACAAGCTTATATAACAGTAGCGGCTGTATTAGTATTGTGAACAAACATAATATTATTCATGTAACAACTCCAACAAGAAGACATGGTAGTAGAAAGAAGAGAGAGAGAGAGAAAGAAAAGAAAGAAAGAAACATATTATTATTGGTTTGTCCAAGAAAATTGACAAATTCAATTACTCTAATGTATATTTAACTACTTTTCGCCCTCGTTCCTTTTATGTGTATGTCCACTACCTGACATGCTTCACAATGGATTTGCTTCCTTATCTGGCAGCCCTTTTGAGCAATCAACCCAAGATAAATATCTTAACGACATTTTCTTGGAACTTTGAATTTACACTTACTTTCTCTCCACAATGTAAAGTAGATTCAGTATATTCACCACGGATGTTTGTAGTTACTGTATCTTTTTCAGCTAAGAGTGCTGACATATGGCAGACAAGGAGTAATTCGTTTAATTTTCACTTTCCACTATGAAAAATCAGTGGAAATGTGCGCAGGCTCAAATTGCTTCTCCTTTTTTATGATTCATTTTATGCAGGTATTTTTATTTTAGATGCGGCAGTTTTTGCGGAAAACAGCTATAAATAAAATGTACATTCAGGTCAAGTTCAGAGATGTACCCAGAACTATCACCACAGGCATGAAATTTATGAATGGAGGAAGTTGAATGAGTGTGATTGCCAATTTGTATCATCGGAATGAACGACTAATAAATTTCCAGGCGGGGGTAATCTGACAAAAATTACTTTCGCTGAGTTTGTTGATGCAATGATTTCCTTACATTTGTCAAGACACGGGTATCATCTTCTCGCTACGTGTGATATACGTAATGAAATAAAATATACTACCGCGATCATGATGTCCAAAAAAGCTTAGGACTTTAATAGCATATAACAGGTAGAGAATTATGTATTATTCTTTGATATAGGCAAGCCATAGGGCATGCGGAGACTGACAGCCAGGTCCAAGTTTTACTTTCACTTTAAGTGGCAAGGATGACAGAATGTGGATTGAGTTTATGGCATGGATGGATGGAGCTCTTTAAACTAACGGATAACACTGGCGATGAGGCTGGTTCATGCTTTCACAGTTTTGTTTTCTTACGCTCCGTCGAATACTAAATGAGTTTGTGAGCAAGGAAGCTGACGGAATTCACTGTGCACATTTCTGTCTTGGTCTTGAGTCTCCCGTGTGTGTTGTCCTTTACACCACGGTGTCTGTTGTTAAGTCGTTTCTCTGAGCTGAACAAAGTAGCATGAAGATTACAAGAGAATGAACAAAATGCGACTGAACTGACCCACATCAGACACACAGCCTCCTCAATAATTTTCTATATACTTTCACTACTTTCATTGCATTATCATTTTAGCAGTTAAATTGTTCTGAAATCTTTTATATGTATTTCAATCGTTTCGCACGCAATTACCAAAATGGATAAATATAAGAACTTAGACTACAATCCCATCCAGAATTAAATTAGGCTTGCATGTAGAGAGAAAAAACTTGCTTTTACCATCCTACTTACGCCGATTCACTGCAAACCATGCTAATCAATTTCCTCCAAAACATGCTTTCTACATCTGTTATTTTTCCCCAGTACATGTACAAAATGCAAACCACTGCCAATGAAAGATTGGAAAGAAAATGCAGTCCAGCAGCAGTTCAACCAGCAAACCTTTACATTCCCTGGAAAATGAACTCCTACTTACACAACTAAACAAAGCTGTACAAAAAAGAAACAAGCTGTACTGGTGACATGTGGAATGGTAGAAAAAGAGAAAGGGAGAGAAAATGTCGTGTCGACCTTCTTCTTTCGGTTCGCTGGTGGGCTACATAAACCAAAATCATCATGCGTTTTTCCCAATGTCTATGATAAACGAAAAATATCTTAGGTATACATATACCCAGCTAGTGAACGAGGGCATAAGGACTTACAGAAAAAAAAGACATACTAAAACTCACACATACAGAAAGAAAAAGTGAAAAGACACAACTTACTTTTACTTACTTGAAGAGCAAGCAGTTGTAGTTAGGAGTAGTAACAGCAGCAGCGTCTTTTGGGTATATAGTAAGTTGTTGTCGTTTCTTGTGTCGTCGTCAACGACTCTAGGTTTTCTTTTTCGGTTTCAGTTTGGCGAATAAAGGAGAGAGAGAGAGAGAGTAAAGCAGATGTAGTGAGTTGGTTGAGTAGTATCACCACCACCGCCGCCGCCACACACCACTGTAAAATCTATACCGTTTCCAGTACACTAGTAGTAGAGACGAGAAAGTGGTGATATTCTTTCTTGAAAAGTCTTTGCTTTCGTGTGGTTTAGTAGGAGGAAGAAGAGGAGAGAAAGAAAGTATAATAATAATAATGTTCGTTATCTGTCCCTTATATGTAGCCGTGTGTATATAGATATAAGTATATATATCCTTTTTATACCTATTATATTATTTCCTTAAAGATGATACAGTTTATATATATGTATGAGAGTGAATGAGCTTCCCCTCGATCCACACATAACACACACCGCTCAAGCTCCTCTTGTCTCTTTTTTTCTTTCTTTCTCTTTCCCTGTCTCTTATTCTACCCGTCTTATGGTATCGTGCCCTTCTTCCCCTGTCAAATCTATCTTTTCACTTTACTCCACCAGCTTTCCCACAACTTGCCAACAGTTAGCTCCTTGTGTTTCTCTTACCATTCTCGTCCTTCTGCTTCGACTGCTTTTACCCATATTGTTACGTGGAGGAGAAGAAAAAGAAGACAAAAGAAAATACCAAGGCATAAGAACAAGACATCCTCCTATAATGCATGTACGATGATACTTCTCTCTTTTCTCGCTCTCTCTACATCAAAAATGTACTATCACCAAAAATGCTCCTTTCTTTCTTCCTTTTTTACTTGATGGTGGTTGTTGTAGTGTTATTTTTTTCTAGCACTGTTTATATGCCACTTTAGCTCTCATACTGCTCCCATTATAGAAAAGTTCCTGTAGCTTTTACTACTACTATTATTATTATTATCGTATCGTATCATCATCTCAGGACGAGGACGAGGATGACGATGCTTTTCGTTGATACTTTCACTTTACAAGTATACTTCACAGTTTCTCTTTCGCTGTACACACATATACATACTTATAAGCTGGTAGTATACATATATCGTGTGTTGTTGTTATTATTCTTTGTGAAGAATTAAACGAGGAGTCGACCAAAGAATGAACGGGCTTTTTCTCCCTTTCACCAAGTCTTTTTCTATTACTTACTTAACTCTCTCTCTCTGGTGGCAAGTACAACAGCATGCGTTTTTTTCTTCTCTCGGGTGATGTCTCCTTTTTCTACTTAAAGTCAGTGTACGCAAAGGAGGAGATGGAGGAACTGCCACCCACCACCACTGTATTATATTTTTTGTCTTCTTTTACACAGTTCACTCTCTGTGGTAAATGCCCATCTCCTATATTAATGTTATTATGTGTGCAAGCGCTTTCTAGCTGTTGCTGACACTGGGTTGAGATTAGTTGGGGAAAATCGTTCGAGCTGAATTCCCATCACCATTCCTTTCCTTTTTTTATTATTACTATTATTATTATATGTCTGTACACTTTACTGCTAACACTTTTTAAGACAGTAAGAGAGTTGGTTTGGTTTTTTTGGTAGTATCGTTTATTCTAGCAGGCCATCATCATCAAAACTCTTTACCGCATCAAGAACAATGATTCATTTTTATGTGTCCTTTTCTTCGGAGAAAGAGTATGGACGTTGGTTTATATAGAAAAAAAGTAAAAATCGAAAGATTTCCGTTGGCGATATCCTGAATCTTTAACTGTGGGTAGGGATGTATATATGTGGGTTGTAGCTTTTTTGGACAGAGTTTGTAAACTATGATGTTATATTTCCTGTTCTTGTTGACACTTGCAAAAAATATGTTTTGCAGATGTATGTATTTTTTGGCTGTTTAGAAATAATCCGGGGATAATTTCGTGTAAATTGTAAGTGTTCAAATTACTTATTCAAGTCAAAACCAAAGTTAACACACTTGGACAATAATTTATTTTTATAATTTACAAGTATGTTTATTGTCTGTTATTGCCCTGTTGTGGTAGGGCTTCCAAATGCGTATGCATTCATTTCAAGAGTACAAATAGCGCACTAACCTTCATGAAAATAATCACGACCCTGAAAAAAGAATCACGCATCACGGTCTGTGTACAAAATATTTTAACGCTAATAATTTCAATTATCTATAAAGAATTATGGAACTCATAGAAAAGTAATTAAAAACAGTATCGATTTTCTTATCCAATGGATTATGTACATTACCCCTAAAATCTAATTTACACAATTGCTCATGAAATTGAAATAAAAACCCCTATATTCTAAATATTCGTTTAAATTAAAGAAAATTACGGATTTTTTTACCTGCTTTGCATCCAAATTGTTACTCAATTATTTGTTTTACTCGTTCTCACTATATTAAATGTGCACCTAAAAGAGTGCCAATATAAAAGTAAGTTCTGAAAGAACTGCACATAAAGCAATTTAGTAATGATTATTATAAATATAACATACTAACACCTCGCCACACCAATTTCACCATATATTATATTAAGTTGTCAGTACAAATGGGTTTATAAGAACCGAAAAATTATAAAAAAAGAAAAATGTCACAAGATTATATGACCACTGCACTGAGGCTAATATGTCCAATACAGAAAAACTGCACTTTCATGACTTGACTGAGGTAAAAATCGTTACACAGCGGCACACGGCCTTCAGCGGTGTCGCTCAGAAGTAAACCTTTTTACTTTGTTTTCACTCGCAAACCCGGAGAAAGAAAGGATCAGCGAAATAGAACACCCGAACCAGATTGAACGATGGAGAAAGACTGACTAACTGCTTGCTATTGTCTGTTGGGGTTACCTTATATACGGAACCAACATGAACATACGGAGAAATGCTTGGCAAAATCTATTCCCGTCCCCCACTCAACACTTTCCGTCGACAACTCCAACAATGTCACCGTTAGTATGCGAGAAAAGTAATGGAAAAAATTTCATGCGGTCTACTCTGCATTCTCGTTGTGGAGAAAAGAACTAACTTGTTCCAACTTTCACTCCGTCAGACTTCCACCGTTATTATCGTTTCAGTGTTGGCCAACAGTGTGCACTAGCATTGCATGAAGTTATAGCGAGCGGATTTAATTGCTTATGAGAAAATTATGATTAGTATTCAGTATGCAGCTTCTATTAACTAATGATATATTCCTATTTAATATTCCGAAGTCTAAATTTTTTGAGCTAAACTGTGCAAATTTTCAAAGTGACTGAAGTATGAGTATGAAACAGTGGTACATTTAAATGTTAAGCTGGGTAAATATTTAGCAGAAATAAGATGCTTCGCAAGAGAAAAAAATGAAAGAAGATGAATAAAATGCCAGAAGTGATTGATGCGATGTTTATTGGTTATTATTAATGTTTTTATTGATGGAATGTGTGCTAAATGAAAGATTGGATTGTGTCAAAAGTTACAAAGAAAAAAGTATGATTTTATTGCCAATTTTTGTTCATTTCAATTATATATTAGACGATGACATTGTATTACAACAAATTTTGAATTTCAATTATATCATACAAATAATTGATGAAAAAGAATTCATATAAATAAAAATCTATCCTAAAAAATATCGCACTGAAATTCTTGGTGAGATGGAAAGCGATCTACATTGTGTAACAGGAAAATGAGATGTTGCTGAAATTGAAACAAAAAACAAACATAAAATTAATTTATCATCATCACACCAACATTTTTTTTCACCTTTCCAACCACAAACAACTAAAAACCCCTACACAGTTACTAAACAAACCACTACAATAATAATCACTGTACACAATTAAAAATGCACATTCCCACCACCTTCTTTACAAAACCAGCTTTTATCCTTTCACCTTCAGTCTGCCCTCCTTTATTATTAAACACCACCTGAGGTGGTCCACCATTCCCCCTACTTTCTACAATTAAAAATGCTCCCCACAATCATTACATGAT